>WSYH01000896.1:84987-154822 GCA_036426205.1 Ascaphus truei | reverse complement strand
GACACACACACACACACACACACACACACACACACACACACACTGGTACACACACACTGGTACACACACACACTGGTACACACACACAGACACTGGTACACACACACAGTGGAGTACAGACAGAGGCAGCCATGAGAAGGCAGCTGCCCGCCTCCCCCTGCACCCACCCCCGCGCTCATCTCCCGCACCAAGGGGACCATAGGGGAAGGGAGCGCCAGGACAGGAGGCAGCGGATCAAAAACCCACCTCCTATCACCCTGGGCGGGCAGAGGGGGGGAGACACCATGCAGAGGAGCCAGGAGTGGGCAGAGACACACACCACGTGTGCTCTGCCACAGGAAGTGGAAGCCCCGCCCCCAGGCACCCTGGCCCTGCCCCCCGCCTCCAGGCACCCTGGTCCTGCCCCCGCCCCCAGGCACCCTGGTCCTGACCCCCTCAGGCACGCTGGTCCTGCACCCCTGCGGACCGCCCCAAGGTACCCTGGCACCCTGGCCCTCCCCCCCCCCCCCCAGCGGCCCCCTCTCCACCATCCATTCCCACATGCCGGGCCTTGGTGAAGGATGATGCGGGGGGCGGGGCTAAGGGCGGGGACACGGGGGATTGGCCAACAAGGTAGGAAACTGCCGGGGGGGGGTGGGACTTTGTACAATGCCGGGCCGCATCCAATCAGCAAGACCCATTTTCCACGTAATACAAGCCCAACCCCTGGCATTAAAAAAAAAATACTTACCAGCCGGGCTGCTGCAGTCTCCTCTTCCGTGCAGCCGCAGACTCGCGCACAGCGCATCGCAGCTTACTCGCTCACCGCCGGCGACAAAAAAAAAAAACGGGGACACATTGAGGAAAACCCGGGACATTTCCGGGACACACAGGAAACCGGGACAGCTCTGTCCCGGCAAAAGGGGGACGGGTGGTCACCCTACCTACGGGGCCTATTCGGGTAGTTTCAATAAGTGACTTGTTAAAGAGCACTTACCAAGTGATTTTGCATGTGTAGCTATTCAGAAAGTTGCGATAACATGGCAAAATCACTTTTTAATGAGGAGGAGGAGGTTTATTTTGTTCTGGTTACCGAACTGCAATTATACTTGGTTTCCAGAGCCAAATAGGACAAATAGAAACAGACAAACAAATATAAAAATAAACCGATAGCAAGTGCACTGAAAAAGAAAATAAAGTGCACTAAAAATGGAGGGTTAAAATAAAGAAATCCATATGGGGGGATACCGAGCAGAGCACCCTGCCTGGCACCCACTTGGAGGCAAACTCTGGAACCAATCCAGTGGACTCTGCATACATGTAATCTGCCCGAATATGGGAGCGCACCAGCACTCGGAACATCGCCATGATGATCATTGGGATCTCCCTCTCCAAACGCTGTTTCCCAGTCTTATAAATGGCTACTGTAGTCAATGCCAGGTGCAGGTTGATGAAGGGATCCCTAGGCTTATTGTCCTCGGACACTAGACTCCCAAAAATAAAAAGGTGAGGGGAAAAGTGCAGCCAGATCTGCAGAAGAAGGCCCCTTGAGGTGGATAAGAGTGGATGTAGTCTGGCACAGCTATAATAAATATGGTACACAGACTCCCTTTTGCCACAATAGTGGCAAGTGGCAGGGGAGTCTGTGAAGTGGGCCAAGTACTCTCTAGTGCTCAGTGCACCATGCAGGGCTCTCCAACTCAGATCCCCCTCTCGCCCTCATTGCTGGTTGTACCAGTCTCCAGATGGTATCGGGGCGGGCGACAAGGGTGAGAAAGTGCACTGTGCAGAGCACGAGACAGTACAGCCCTTTCCTCTGCATTCCGTTGAAACATGCCGGGGACATGTCCTCCAACATGCTGAAGTTGGGGATGAGAGGAGCCTGAGGGGGTTGCCGTGGCTTTGGTCGAATGCAAAGGTCTGGTGAGCTGGGGGTGAAAAGTGGGCAGGACTCTCCGGTCTGCAATAACCCTCTCGCTGAAGGTGCGAGAGTTGGGGGAAATTACATCTTTTAAGTCCTGGATCAGATGGCGAGGGACGCGGGCAGTAGACAAACCAATACAATGCGCGAGTACCTCTGCCTCTACCCAGTACCGCCGCTCGTAGTCCAGCAGATCCCTGACCTGATCACTCGTGCCAGGATTAGATGGCAATATAGGGTGAATCCAACACCCAAGCCCCCACTGCCAGAGTAAACAGCAGAGGCTCAGTAAGGATATCAACCCCCACCACCACCTTTCCTTTCCTGGTTGCCGAAACCTGGCTCCAGGCCCTTAGTAGGTCCTGGTAGTATGCCGGCAGCACCGAGTGGTCTCTACCTAACCCCTCTGGCTTCATTGTAAACAGTTGCCAGCCATACCCCATACCGCACAGCTGGTGAAAAAATTGGATATCTACACTGTCACAGCATAATTTAGAGCGCTACTGCTCACACCTGGAAGTGGTCTGCTTTTAAAGGAAGCCAGATAAGTGTCCACGTGTATGATTAGCTACAGGTCTGAGACTATGTATTAATGTATTAACTAAGAAAGAAAGAATCCCTTTGTGCGGCACTAGAGAACACCCTCAGATCTTTCTTTCCTAGATAATACATGATATTTTGTTCCCTGCGAGCACCACCCTCTCTCTGTTTGGGATTCCAATTATCATTAACTATTAGCCCTCTAACACGTTGAGCAGAGTGACACCATGCCATAAAAAGCGTAACTTTGTGTGCCTAGTACCCATTTCATAACAAGGCGCATTAGGCTAGTCAGTATAGGTCTTAAGGAAATCTTTTAGGCGGTGTAGAGAGTCATTAAAATATACTTTGTATATCCCATTAGCATATGTCTCCACTCCTTTTTGAGCACCGGTGTTTCTCAATGTTATTTGGACGGAGGTTTGAGGAGATACATATAGTGCTTGGAACTCTACTTAAATATGCATTTCTCTCTCTCTCTCCCCTCCTTCCCCCACAACCATATTTCAGTGTCTGGATGGAGCTAATGCCACCGTTAGATAAGACCAGCATAACGCAAGTCATGTTATGCTAAGGCCTCGGACATGGTGAAAAGAAGAGCGCTGAGCAGAGCTGACGCTCATGCTCTCCTGCTCAAGCAGGAGCTTTTTCGTGTCCCTGCATGAGCGTCAGCGAGCGCGCTTGTGCGCCGGGTGGGAGGCAGGCGGGAGGCGGGGCTGGAGGCGGGGCTAGCGTGCCACGTCACGGCGCTGACGTCACGGACTGCCATTGGCTTTTGGCAGTCACGTGACCGGCTCTGCACTTACCTCAGCCGGAAAACTTAATTTTGACTGTTGGCTGAAATTTCACACGCCTGCGGAAGCGCCGTCTAAAGCCGTGCTGATAGGGATAATGTTTCCCCTCAGCGCGGCTCAGCGCGGCTCAGCGCGGCTCAGCGCGGCTCAGCGCGGTCTTTTTGACCATGTCCGAGACCTAACACAAGGCGTTAAACCTATTCTAATGAGATAACTACTGGCCATTCTTTTGGCATATGCTTAGCTAAACTTAAACGCAGGGAAAATTTCATCCATTACCTATTTAGGTAACATCACTAGCCCTGATTTAACAGATTGACGTGTATTTGGGCCAAACTTTTACTCAATGGCACTTAAGCGCTCATGTTAGAGTCGATCAGTCATACTGCATGTGTAAATCGGGGTGGCTGTTCCTGATGTCTGGCATGACAGGAAAGATGTGTGAAGAAACTCAGGCTTCCAAGCCTCTATTTTAACACCCTGAGAAACTGCTTAGACTAACTACAGTAATTGCTATCATCTGGGTTTCTGAACCTAGGATCATTTGGCAATGTAAAGTATGTGTGTATTCAACAACAACAAAATACCTGAAATGGATCTGCTTTAAATGTATATACAGTAACATGCTGGTGCAGTTTTGGAATGAGGGCAGCAGAAGAGTCCCCCAGCTAAAACATTTTTATATACAGTGTATATGAGGATGTATATGATGCAGTGTTTTTTTTTTTTAGGAAATCTAGTAGCCCTGGTATGTGTTTTGGAAATAAATAAATAATGTACAAACCTAAACATTCTGATGGTTTTCTAAAAACTGAGATAATCAGTTAGGTGTGGAACACTTTCTACTCTCACAATTTGTATTTCATCATCAGTTATGTTCCAGTACCTCTGAATAGTACAGAACCTGCATAAGTACATGGAAAATACCACAGTGCACAAGCAAACTTTCAAACTTCAAAAACGTTTAATGCATCTGGCATCTTGGATTTTTGCCCGTTGACTATTTCCCAAAGGGTTTTTTCAACTAGTGAATAATATTGAGTTAAATCCAAGTTTAATATTTGAAAATTATGCAACAAATAAAATGATCTACTTTAACAATCTCAGCTCTAGAATGGCCTACAGCTGTTGCTCTCTTGCAACCTACATACAGTTCATGTATTTCCATCTGAGGTAATGAACACTCCTGTATAAATAGCACAAAATATATTCATCTGAAAAATATAGCAGTAAAGTTCAGGCTCTATCAACCATATAAAAACAAATCCAGTAACTTAAATTATAATTTTTAAAATGCTTATAAAAAAATAGATATAAATGAGGGGTTGAGAGTTGCAAATGGACATTATTACACTATTGCCACTATTAAATATGTTATGAAGCAACATTTTTATGTCAGGAAAAGCCGTGAGCTTAAAATGGATGAATGGGGTTAGGATTCTTCCATGACATGCTTCATAGTATAAAGTTAATGTTGCATCCATTTGCATCATTATATCCAAGTTATTTGAATTATATTTGGTCTGCTTGCACAAGTAAACTATTTTGCTATTTTTTTTGAAGCAGCAGAAAGAGGCTCTGTTGCTTTTTATGATAGTACTGCACACTTTTTGAAAGTTTTCCTTTCTCTTGCATCATTTAAACCTGCCAGACCTGAGATGGCATAAACCTTTTTACTCAAGATCATCAATCTTAAACATCTCAAATTTTAAGTTTCATACATTAATATCATGCACAAATTGCCGCAAAAAAGAGAGCAGCTTGTGTGCTCTTGATATATATGTAGCACCCCTTTGAGATTCCTAATTAGTGTAAGGGGTTAAAAAGAATTTAAGGCATTAACCCCTAGTAATATCCCATTTTGTTATATTGTTGCAAAGTAACCAAGCAGGGGCCTGTTTACTCCCTGTATTCTAGAAATGTCTGGAATGGTCACATGGTTCAAAGTGACGTGGCATAGACTAAGCTCTGCCTCTTTTCTGCCCAGAGACACAGTTTGAGTTGGGTTATAAATGGGAGGGCCCCAGAGCTCCACCTTCAGATTGTGAGGATCAGGCGCAGGCTCTGCTCCAGAGTTTGATTCAGACTTGCTGCAGTTTTACCTCATCAGCACCTACTGTGTGCACTCTGCACAGCAACGAATCAGGGCTCTGGTTTCACTAGCAGTCTGTGCTGTCCAGCAGTTCACCAATTGGCAGGTTCATCCTTTATATGCTCAGCATTTGCCTCTGCAGATTGGCTGAGCATAACAGGTGCTTGCCATGCCATGCCAGCAGGATGCAACGTGTCGTCACAATGTCACACAGCATCAAGTTGCCATGGCAACGGGATGCATAGGCGTCACGTGGCAGTGCTACACGACGTTGTGATGTTATGTCAACGGCCGTCACGTGATGCGATTACGCCACGTTGCGTTTCTGTTGACATGGCAATACGGCACCATTAGACGATGCGTGGCCATATTGAGTCCAGTTGCAGAGGGAAGATACCGGAGCATGCCGTGTCTCCGCCACCCACACGCCTGCCACCCACCCAAGGTTGCCGCCACCCGGAAGTTTACCAGGTAAACCCGTAGCCTGGAGATACGAGGCCAAAACCCCTAGTCTCCAGGTGACACCCAGAGTGGTGGCAACCCTGTCTCTACACCCACTGCAGCCCCCCTGTAAACCCACACACTGAAGACACACACACACACCAACAAAAAACTCTGCACCCCTCCTCCACCCACAAAACACAGACTGAAGACACACACACTGCAGCCCCCCTCTACACCCACAAACACAGGAACACAATAAAGCCCCCTGTTAACCCACAAAACTGCAGACACACATACACACACACAACAAAACACACTCTGCAGCCCTCCTCCACTATCTACACCCACTGACACGCACACACACTCGGCAGCCCCCCTCTACACCCACAAAAAAAACTGCAGACACACCAACAAAACAGACTGCAGCCCCCCCCTCCACACTCACTGCAACCCACTGTAAACCCACACAATGCAGACTCACACACAAAACACTCTGCACCTCTCCTACACAAAACACACACTGCAGCACCCTCTCTGCACCCACAAAACACACACTGCAGAGACACACACAAACCAACAAAACAGACTGCTGCCACCTTTATATCCGCAAAAACAAACACCAGCAGCCCCCCTCTACACCCTCTGCAGCCCCCTGCAAACCCACACACTGCAGACACACACCAACAAAACACTCTGCACCCCTCCTCCACCCGCAAAACACACACTGAAGACACACACTGCAGCCCCCTCCCTCTAAACCCACAAAACACATACAGCAGACACACACCAACAAAACAGACTCTGCTGCCCCCTCTACACTCACAAAACACACACACAGCAGCCCCCCCCCCTAAACCCACAAAACACACACACTGCAGACACACACCAACAAAACTGACTCTGCTGTCCCCACTCTACACCCACAAACCACACACAATAGACACACAAACCTTTCCCCTCACTCTCCTGTGCGGAGCTCTCTGCAGGCAGGGTGGGGGAGGAGTCAGTGCCTTGCTGCTGCCTCCTGTCCAATCACCCCCCTGTCTGAGAGCTGATCTCACTCTTTGTGAATGAGAACTGAAATCTGATTGACTGAAAAACTTGGCAATGTGCCTAAAATTCCGAGCCATTACTGATTGGATAATGCCTGGAAATTAACCAATCAGAGAGCAGGGATTTCAATAATGCCCGGAATTGACCAGTTTTAGCCTATAATAGTAAGGCGCTGACTCCTCCCCCACTCTGCCCGCAGAGAGCTCCACAAGGGAGAGTGAGGGGAAAGGTTTGTGTGTCTGTTGTGTGTGTTTTGCTGGTGTAAAGGGGGCAGCAGAGTGTTTTATTGGTGTGTGTGTCTTCTGTTGGTGTGTGTTTTGTGGGTGTAGAGAGGGGGCAGCAGAGTCTGTTTTGTTGGTGTGTCTGTGTCTGTGTGTGTGTGTGTGTGTTTTGTTGGTGTAGAGGGGGGCTGCTGTGTGTGTTTTGTGGGTGTAGAGGGGGCAGCAGAATCTGTTTTGTTGGTGTGTGTCTACTGTGTGTTTGTGGGTGTAGGGGGGGGGCTGCAGTGTGTGTGTGTGTGTGTGTCTTCAGTGTGTGTTTTGCGGGTGGAGGAGGGGTGCGCAGTGTTTTGTTGGTGTGTGTCTGCAGTGTGTGGGTTTACAGGGGACTGCAGAGGGGGGCTGCTGGTGTGTGTGTGTGTGTATAGAAGGGGCTGTGTGTATGTACAATTTCCTTTTAATAAACTTGCAGTAAAAGCATAAGAATGTAGATAATCATGCTGATAAAAAATCAATATGACTAAAAAAGTGTATATTTTTTCTGAAAAATTAAAAATAAGCCTACATTTAGCCTATAATAGTAATAATCCCCTCAGGCCAATAATGCCCTGGCTGTGTTAAAGTCCCTCGGCTTCGCCTCTGGCCTTCAATTGTTCCAGCCAGGGCATTATTAGCCAGTAATGCCCTGTTCTTTGGGGATTATTACTTAAATAATGTCAAGCTCCAGTATTAGGTCACACTTCAATCCAGTGGGAAAATCACTTCCGCTGCAATAAACTTTGCAGAACAGAAAAAAAGTGCAGGGAAAAGTAATTACAATTAAATAAAACTTCCATTGTAACAGCCATAATCATAATTCACTGGCTGCATCCTTACGGCACATCTTTTATGAACATGGGGAATACATTCCATAAAAAAAACAAAAGTAACAGAAGTTCTCCCCCCCCCCCCATTGCTGAGCTATCTATATTTATAATATGTTGCCTTTTACACAAACACATAAGGGAAGTATTATGGATCTGTAACGGGGTTCCCCCTCCCCCCCCAATCGCAGATTATACTGTGGGTGCGGAGAAACATACAGTGTTACTCGGGTGTGGTGCGTTACCTGTTGGCTCAAAGGAGGGCTGAGCTTTCGCCACGGGGAACCTGGGACAATTATAACACTATGGGTAACCACTTACTCGGTGCAGCGCCCCCACCTGCGATGGCTCCCACCATAGGGGGAGTGTTTCCTCGCAGGACAATCACAATAATCACATACAACTGAAGGGATAATAACTAATACCTTTTACTTAAGAACGTAAGATAACATATATCACGGCAATATCATAATAACCCGCGTCCCTCTCTAGAGGAGACACTTACTGCGTCACGCAGGACGCTTCCCCAACACCAGGTGATCCCACCCAGTGTCCCGAGAATCCCCACCCAATGTCCTGCACTCTTGGAGAGAACGTGGGTGACTGCGCAGTCACTATTAAACTAAGGGCCCGTTGGTGCACTTGTGTATTAGATAGTACCTGCCGAGCACTCCCGTGCTCGGATCTCCAACTGGCTTCGCAAAGGATCCGGCGACCGAAGAACACCGGAACCACCTCCAGGACGATCCCACCCGGAGGACTGCTGCAGCCACAACGATGAACTGCGCCCACCTCAATGCACGGAGGCAGCGCCCGCTGAGTCCCTAACTGACTTCACTAACTACATGGACAATACTGTACTATAGGCGTCCCTACAGCACAGCAACCTTGATGGCTTAGGGGGAAACTCCTAGGGGCCTACAGGGGTTAATAACCTGCCCCACTCCCCTAACTCTTCCCAGTCCTGACTATTACTTAACTGGTCCCAGCGCCTGCAGCAACAAGCTGTGACCTACTGGATGCGTGCAGCCAACGTGCTGCGCAACACTGTGCCTGCCTGTCAGACCTCACGGCACTGACAGCCGTGACCCTGACAAGACAGCACACTAACACTAAGGGCAGTGTCCCTATCTTGGGCCTCCCTCAGCACTTACCCACTAACCTAGTGGGGAGTTGGGGCCTACCTGGGGTGTGGGTACCTATCTGGGTGCAGGAGCTGCACTCGCTCCCCGCACCCTTCCTCACAGCTCCCTGACTCCAACTGACAAACCTGAGTGATAGGGTCCCTAACCTAGGGCAGTCCCTGGCAACACTCACTCTAATGGGGTAACTCAGAGCTATCTCGGGCCCTGGGGGTGCTGGCCTAGTACAGGGAGTCCCTGACTCCTGTACCCTACCTCCTTCCCGGGGCTGCTCCTGGCTCTGACTCCTAGCGTGGGCTCAGCGCGTGAATTGTATCCACTTGCTTTTAGGAAGCTCCTAAGCCCTATTGGCTCCCTGGTATCACATGGGGCATACAGAAGCTCATGGGATGTGTAGTCCCTGCTTAGAGCCTCCCCTAATAGGCTAGGGCTTTGCGGGCTTTTTCCTCCCTCTCCTGCGCCTGCGCAAGCTGTCTGGAGCTGCCTCAACCTCGCGCGACTTTTCCCTAGCTCTGGGGCCTTACCTGCGCCTGCGCGATGCTTACCTAACTCTGGGTGTCTACCCGCGCATGCGCGACCACTGCGCATGCGCGAGCTAAGGGGCAATGGCGGCGCCCTCACCGCCCGGCTCCGGGATCGCTGGGAGTCCCATGATGCGCACGCGTCCCCGGCAACCCCCGAGCTGGGACCTGACCGCCCTCACCTCTGTGATCGCCGGGCGGGGCCGCCATTGGACTCGGCGGCACCCGCGATCGGACACGAGGTGAGGGGGGTGCTGCTGTGCATGGGAGACCTGGCTACCGATCATTGGATCATTTATCTTTCTAAGTTTTTATCATCTGAGCACACCCATGAACTTTTCTTAGCCTTTGCAACATATTTAATATTATTTGAGAATAGTCGTGTCACTCCAGTACTCACAAGTCCATATGCAAAAAAGGTAGTCCTGGTGATCATTCCTCGTCGACCATGGTATCCCAAAGCCGGATCCTGTCAATACACATGAAGATACAAAGGAGAAAGGAGGCACTCAGACTGTATATCTAGTCAAACAAGCGTACTCTGTATTTATTGTAGCATCATCAGAGCAGGAACATCCATATAATGTTTCAGAGCACAAGCATTGTTTCCTCAGACATACACACCTAACCTAGTCCTAGATCTTAACACTTAATATATTTGTGTTGCTTGTGGCTTGCTGTCCCCAACGTCCATGTAACGTTTTGAAGGAACTGCACCATTAAATGTAGTTTCCTTCAAATAACACAAATAATTTCTGAAAGCATTACATTTACAAAACGTGGCTGTGGCAGACTTTTAATATTTTCTTTGGCATGTAAAATCTTTACTTTAAGAATTTAATTGTCTGTCTATATTATTCATCAGAAGAATAACCACATCACTATAGAAACAACTGTTATAAACATAAAGACAGACCATCTGATACAGAATGAATCAGAGGTTCACGAGAATGTTAAATTTAAGAAGGTTCACTTTATATTGATACTGGTTAAGGCAAATTTAGTGAACATATGGCACATAATGTCTTCATCATTGATGTGGTATTTTACTAATTCAGACTAGGACATTTTGGGGCACATTCATCAAGAGCTGATGCAGGGTATGGGCATTAATAGTTAATCAAGTCAATGCCGGATCCGGAGCGATATGCCAATTGACGTTGATGAATTTTCCCCTTTGTTTTATGACTGATCCTGCACATTGTTACCAAATACTCTACTAAGCCAAAGAAATGTGGGTAGCTGTGTTGGTCCTTTCTCCAAATGTAGTAACAAAGGAGGGAGAGGGAGTAGGTGGTATGAAACCTTTTATTGGATTTAGTTGATGTGCTATAAGCTTTCAAACCTCTCACGGGCCTTCATCTGTATTTCTCTGCCATACACGATGAAGGACCAAGAGAGGTTTGAAAACTTGTAACGTATCACCTACTTGTTGGTCTACTAAGCTATAAAGCTAGATTTGATCATATGCAGGATATCAGTTCTTCATCGTATCCCATTGCAAACAAAATATATATATGCATACAAACACATATGTCACCATCATCATCATCATCTTCAGCTCTTGTCGATCCACTGCTGGAGGAAGGCCTCCGCAAAGATCTTCCAGGTACTGCGGTTGCAAGCCTCTCGTCTCCATTTTGCTCCAACACATTTTCTGATTTCATCCTCTGATCTTTTTGTAATTGTCTTGGTATTTTGACATTCCTTATATTCCAGTCAAATACCATCTTTGTTTGTGGTACATGTTTTAATTGATTCTTTAAATGCTATGTTTTACACAGGTGGTGTGCAAATAAGTAATTTCTTTTGAAGTATACACCTCCATGTACCCTCCATTTTATTTTGATTTTCACTTAAATATTCACAGCCTTGCATCCACCTTATATCACTAAGTATCCATTTTACATTAGCCAATTTGGTGCAGTACTCCAGTTGATCACGAATTATTTCTGATTTTTTTCAATACCCAGCATTCATGTATATACACACACCATTCATATACCATATACACATATACATCATGCATGCACCATATACAGTACATGTAGTCACCACACTTACAACTTATAAATATACATTCAGCATGCACCATACAAATATAACACACAACAGGCATGCACTATACATACTGTATACACGCACCATATACATACACAATATGCATACACAACACATGCACCGTACACATGCAGGACCACAGACAGCTTTTCCGGGGTCCAGCTGTATAAAGCAAAGAGGCCTTGGGAGGAGCAGATATAAATGGTCTCTGCAGCGTCACTGTAGGAGGACATGTGCAGAGGTACACAATGGAGACTGTTTTAAGGTGAAATTAAAACAAGGCTTTATTGTGCCTGTCACTTTAAACACAGCAAAAATCAACATATGAGAATAAGCCAAACAAAAAAACCTATCTCTGCTTTGGAGACTATCTACACATGTAGCTCAGCCCTCTCTGACTGGGTTGGTTAGCTAAGCTATTTACCAGCCCCATCAATACACATAGACATAGATAATAATCTTATACGAAAAGTCTTATCTGTTAGCTGGGCTGCTGTAGGGGAAGCTTCTCTGCTCTCTTGGATCCGCACCCGTGTGTGCTAAGGCAATCTACGGGCTCCAGGTTAGAATCTTGTCCCCTTTGTCTTGTGGTCAGCTTGTCGCTCAAGACATCTGTCCTTCCTTGGTTCAGCCCAGTTGTGGACTAAGTAATCTCTGCTCTGTCTCCTAGTTCAGCTCAGGTGTGAGCTAAGGAGTCTTATTTCCTGTCACAAAGGCAGGCTTTTTCTTACACCTCTAATAAGCAAGGTGCTGGTCAATTAACCAGCACACTGCTGGATTAGAGGCAAGTTTTCTGAACAGGGAAAGTCCCCTGTTACATACCTCCCCTGTTTGTGGGAAGCTCGGGCTTGCCACGGCCAAAGCCCATCCTTCCACTCTCACTCGAGATATCTCTGTGACTTGAATGAGAGTGGATGGAGGAGAACCCTCAGTCCCACTGGGATTGGAGCCCTTCCTCCAGTTTAGTAGTGTCTCCTCCAGAAGGTGTTTGAGTTCAGCAGTCCTCAGTCGCTCAAGGAGAACTTTTCCCAAGTACAGTCTTTCTACTGACCATGTGGTCCTGAGCTTTCCCCTGTGTTGGGCACTCCTCTTTTTGTAGGCAGACTGTATGGCGACAGTCGCAGAGCGCCTATGCAAATCGCTCTCTTTCGCCATCCTTCCCATGTGCTCCACTTTAGCACAAAATGTCCATTTCCTGGTATCACAAGAGCGCCCAATAACAGCCATTTGAGCCCTAAGTTCTTGAAGCTGTCTTCCTGCACTTTTCCCATTCAACGTAGTCGCCATTTCAGCTTCTTTGGGATCGAATTGCGATTCCAGCTCTATTTCCAGAGCATGTCCTATCTTTTCGGCTTCCTCAGCTAAGGATTCGTCTGGCTTTGATTCTGCACTCCTACCTCTGTTTGTTGCCTGTTGGGCGATTGCAGGTTTGGCTAGTGCTTTCTTAGGTGGCTCAAACTTCGTAACCTTGTTTTGAAGGTGAGTAGTGTCACCAGCTCTCACTGTACACTTGTCCTCACGGGCCTTAGTTACTGTGGGACACCGATGCTTGGACAGAGCCAATACCTTTTCCTGTATTGGAGGCATCTCTAAGTTAGTGGACTGCAGAGTCTCACTCTGTTTCTTGAGTGTTTCCTGCCATTCTCCTTTCAGGGTCTTTATTTCTTCCCTGTGCTTTCTCTGAGCTTGCTTCCACCTATCATTCTTTATTTTGTGGAGCACTGTGAACTTCTTCGCTTGGGCCGCTGATACTCGTCTCCGTTTCTGGACCTTTTGCGCTCCCTCTTGTACCGAGTCACCTGGTCTCTAAGCTTAGCCTCTAGCGATGCTTTGGTGATGGTCAGGGTAGCCTTCAGTTTATCCTGCTGCTTTGCGAGGACGCACTGGGTAATCAGACGTTCCTGCAGCACTTATATTTCCTTAGCAGCCTGCAGATTTTCTTCTTGCATTGTTCGCTGCTTCTCCTCGACATTCTTGAGGTGTTTACGCAGACCTTGCAGTTGGTTCTGCAGTCGGTGCTCTGCTTCAAATTTCTCATCTTCCAACCGTTTCTTTATTTTTTCAAGCTCGTGCAGCTTTTCATTCTTTCCATTGACGTGGTTTGTCAACTCCGAATTTTCTTTTTTTAATCTTAAATTTTTTCCTTTTTCAGTCTCTGTACTATTCAGGGCCTCCTTGCAGTCCACCTTCCATTTTTGCACACCTGCTTGGAGGCGGGCTGTCTCCTGGCGTGAGACTTCCATCTCCAGGTTTAGGTCCTGAAGCTCCTTCTGAGAGACTTTGAGATCTAAGTTAAGATGTAGGATAGTTTTCTTTGAAATGTCCAGCTCCTCAGTGAGACTGTGAAGTTCCTTTCTGGAGACTTCCAGTTCTGTGCGGCAGCTGTTGATCTCATGATGTGAGGCATCCAGTGCTCTGCGGAGTGTATGAACCTCCTTCTGAGATACGTCTACGTCTGTCCGGACACTGTTGACCTTCTGTTGTGAGGCATTCAGCTCTATGCGAAGAGTGTGAACCTCTTGCTGGAAGACTGTCATCTGCTTCAGTGCCTCCTCATACTTCCGCTTCAGCTTAGTCATCATTTTATCAGATTGGCTCTGCTTTTCATCCATGGCGGAAATAGTAGCGTTTGCAGTATCTAGCTCAGTCTTGAGATCGTCCAATTCTGCCCTGGCCGAAGAGTACATTGCGAGCAAATGTTCCTGTAGCTTCACGTTATTTTACCGGAGCCGATCACAGTCACGCCTGGCAACCTTCAGGGCATCCCCAGGGCTGGTCAAGGGATCGTCACTCACCGGTTCCGGCTCCGCTTCCCTGGGATGGTTGGTTGAGGGTTTCTCACTATTAGCACCGGACAGACACTTCTTTGGGGTACACGACTTCTGCCTTGGGCCCTCTGGATATTCGGTCATCCGCGGGACGACTTCTCAATTTTCTCTAGGCTGCAGGGCATTTCGGACCCCCTTTTCCTCCGCAAGATCTGCACATGTGTCTGTTCCTTCCATGGTAAGTTAAGAACCGCTTTTCTTTTTCTTTTTTCGCCTTTTTGTTTTGGATGACACCGTCCCCTCAGGGATACTGGGGTCTCCATCTTCATTTGAAATTTTAGCAGCGTCACTGGATCCACCTGGCTTTTCTTGCAACTGTAACAGCTGACGGGAATATTCGGTGATCCACTGCTCCCGCTCTTTCTCCTGCCGATTATATTCATCATCATAGGGAGCGGTCTTTTTGGTTCGTACCAAGTTCAGGCACCCCCACCATTCTTGGGGTGTTTTGTGGGTGTGACTCGGTTTGGGTTCTCCATAAGAGATGTCTTCCTCCTCATTGGACTGGAAGGGCCACTCTTCCGTGGGGTAGGGTTCATTACAGGAACGCTGCATCTTGTCCTCCATTTTGGGGCTATCAGGTGTATTTTTCTTCCTGACCTCAGGAGGTGCTATTGCAGCTCTTGCCACTGTATTTGCTAGAACCCCAAATGGTTGTAATCCTACAGGTGGGCATATTTTGCTTGTAGAGGTCGTAGCTCTCACAGGCCTCTCTGTAGACTTTTTCTTCCCTTGGGTAAGTTTTACAATAGGGGTGGAGGTCTTCTTTTTTT
The DNA here is from genome assembly GCA_036426205.1 of Ascaphus truei. Lineage (NCBI taxonomy): Eukaryota > Metazoa > Chordata > Amphibia > Anura > Ascaphidae > Ascaphus > Ascaphus truei. Next base: position 139,593 of record WSYH01000896.1, on the reverse strand, counting down.
TATTTTGTTCAAAACAGCACCCCACATGGGGGGTTTTAGTTTGCGGTAATATTGGGGTAAGGTAGTAATAATCTTATAGAGTCAAGGTGTATGATTTTGGTTATTTTAAATTTCCAGGGTAATTTGAAATCATTAGCAGGCCCATTGATTGAAATTTGGATGTAGTAATATTATTGTCAATATTCCCGCTCTGCAGTGGCGGTTTTTAGTTTAGTATTTTCAGATTTTCATTATTAATTTTGTACCCGCCGATATTTTGCCAAATTGCGTTTAGTTGTTGTTTGGAGATTGGGCAAAGGTAATTGTAGGTTGATATCGAATAGCCTGATATATATGACGAAGAGGGATATCTTAATCCACCTCCCCTATTTTGATACTTGGATGTTTGGTCTTCTCTAATTGTAATGCCGATGGCTCAAGTTGTTAAATGCGAATGGATGGGTGGGGACAGGTTGTGTTCTGGCGACCTTGTCTGGTGCCCATTTCTTAATTTTGATGGGAGAATCCCCCTGCGAATCCCCCACCTCGCCCGGGTCTTGGAACGTAGGCAGTGGGTGACCTATACAGTGCTCGAACGCCCTCTAGGGATGGTCCCAGGAGATCCGAACGCGTTTAACAAGTTTTATCCAAAAAATCCCACTTGATTCATTCAACAGCTTTCTCAGCGTCTAAGCTTAATAGAATAGCCCTTGTATCGGCCAGGTGTAAGTGCATATTATTTTAATTTACTGTTGCACTTGATACCGTTTATGTGTATTTTGTTAGTCTGGTATTTTCTTCTCACTTGGTCCTTTAAGGACCCAGCCAATCAGGCCTTACCAGATTGAAATAGTCCTCCTCTCCTCACAGCCCCTGGCACTCTGTTCTCCTCCTCAAACCCCCTCCACAACCTTAAGGACAGCTTATGATCTCTCCATCCTACTGCCAGACTCCCGGCTTCTAGAATACCCAACCTCCTAATCCTCCTCCTCAGCCCCCAGTCCCCTCCCTCCTCAAGCCTCCCTTCACCTCTCAACCCCCTCCCCCACTCTCACTGAAAGTGCACTGTCATAGCAGCAATTACCTGAGAGTGGAGCACCATTCAGGAATGAAGGTCGGCCAGACAGCAATGGGAGAAAAAAGGATGGCAGTGGTATGCACCAGCAGAGGAAGCATGCGGAGGAGGACCATGGTGGCGGAAGCGAGGGCAGTTGGTGGAGCCCACCACAGTCATTATGACCCAGAAGTCAATTACAAGTTCCGAGTATACCACTGGGATGGGCTCCACCAGTGCCCTCTGCTGCTGCAACATTGGTCCTCCTCTGCAGCCGCCATACCCTGCCATCTGCTGCCATCCTTTTACCTTCGATGGTGCCAACCTCCGGCCCCTGAATTGTCGATCCTGAAAGCCGAACTAAATATCATACAGACAGACCTTTCAGCGACAATGGGAAAATGCATTCAAATTATGGCCAATCCGTTTATACGGGTCATCTGTGAACCCTATTAGTTATTATGTTTTTTATTTAATAGATAAATGCGACATGGGAATATGCAGATGAGGGCTCAAAACAGTGTTTTTGTTTTGTCGTTAGAATTTTGCTCGAAAGACACTTTGAGCATGTGTCAATAAGGGTGTGTAGAAATATGCACAGATGGTAACACACTGGAGATATTTTTAGGGAAAATAACGTAGCTTGTATTATACAGCTGCTTTAAACATTAATAACTTCATATTAGCCCACAAAATTAGACCAGAAAATAGCAACCAGGCCTAACCCTATGTAGGGATGAATAAACATTCAGGAGTCCCTATCTGAGGACTGGAAGGCTTGGCCTACCTAACTTTGACACAAGTCCAAAGAGGAGGTACCTGTTGGCTCTCCACGGCAGTCGGGTTCCAGGACCAGTGTTCCTTGAAACAAGGTGGTGATCTCTAACTGGGCACGCTGCCTCTGGGGTTCTACGATCAGATCCTCCTCCGTCAGCTACTCTGTCTCTCTATCTCAGTGCTCTCTCGCTCAGATTCCATCGCTCTCTCGCGGATACTCTCGAGCGTCTCTCTCGTAGGGGATCTACTCCATCTCATTCTCTCTCTCGTGCTAGAGATCCTCCCGCAGTCAATGCCTGCAGGGCTTTTTAAAGGAGCTAACGTGCCAGCTGAGCAGGTTCATTAGGGACAATCTACTCTAATTAACCTGCTCAGTGCGGGCTCAAGCTCTCGTTCGCTCTTCTCTGCAAACTACATCAACAGGAAAGGTACCACTGTACAAGGGTGCCAATAACAAAAAACTCCCGCAACATCAAAAATTTATCGTGAGAAAATTAATATTGCGATAAATATTTGTTAAATTAAAATCCCAAAATTTTTAGTAAATCTAAATAAATGTGCTAGCAAAATAAATAAATGTTCTCTTAGATTACAAAGGCCCTTCACGCAAACCTTTTCCATGACTACACTTCACCTTTTCTCACCTACGCTGCTTCCATCAGTCTAAAATCATGCTCATTCATCCACCCCTCATCCCAGCACTCAACCTACGATACTCCCTCCATTTAAAAACACATTTCTTTGTGAAATGTAAAATACATAAAACATATTTTTTTGCCATCTTAGGAAACATTTTATATGGTCAGGCTCACAGAGTTTTTGGCTCTTGGTTGCCCCTCATATACGTGAGGAGAATGGAGGAATGAGTTAGACTCCTTCCACCTCTCGAAGGCTAACTGCACCTTCATATGTCTTTGCCTGTAGAGCGTACTTTCCAGGAACTTCAGCTAGTTCCTGGTGCAGGATAGCGGGGTCAAGGGTCCCACCGACTCCACAGTGCCAGAGGACCCCCTCCCTGAGCCCCCACTCTCGGGCTCCTCTTGGCTGAGGCTCTCAAAACTCCCATCCTTCCCTGTGGGAGTTAATCTCTTCAGCTTTATAATGCCCCGTTTTTGGTGTTTTCAGGGGGGGTTCCATCATACCCTCTACTGTGACCCTGGGGTATAATGTTTCGGGGTAGCGGTATGGGTTGTGTGATTGATAAGGTGTGAGAAGGTGAAAGGGAGAGAAAAGGATTAGACAAATGAGAGAAAAAGGATAGGAGAAAAAAAACTCTGATTGTGAGGACAGTACTCCAGTTTAATAACTGACACTGAAAGTAGACACCTTGAACAACAATTAGTAGAAGTACTAGTGGCACTAGCCGCTTCAGCAACACTATTGTGCCAATAAATCACCACCAGTATGCCCCCCTGCATTTGAGATAATTAGGGAGGCTTAAAAGGTGTAGGCCTAGATATATCCCAGATATTACTGTGGTGTAATATTGGTTTCAGGTATCCAGGAGGGCCATGCCACTGTGCCTGCTTGTATATCAAGTGATGAGACATGGAAGTGGCTTATCTGTGTGTCAGGGAGCAATTGCCCTCTTGCCCGATCAGATTAAAGATATTTTAACCGTTGGTGGGGGGGGGAGAGGGCTGCCTAGCGGCGTTAATACTGATACTTCGTTCCACCAGGTGACGTAACAGGGGACTTTCCCTGTTCAGAAAACTTGCCTCTAATCCAGCAGTATGCTGTGAATTGACCAGCACCTGTGCTGATTAGAGGTGTTAGATAAACCTGCCTTGAGACAGGAAGACAGAGTAAGACTCCTTAGCTCACACCTGAGCTGAACTAGGAGACAGAGCAGAGATTCCTTAGTCACAACTGGGCTGAACCAAGGAAGGACAGATGTCTTGAGCGACAAGCTGACCACAAGACAAGGGACAAGATTCTAACCTGGAGCCCGTAGATTGCCTTATAGCACACACCGGGTGCGACCAAGAGAGCAGAGAAGCTCCCTACAGCAGCTCAGCCGAACAGATAAGACTTTTCGTATAAGACATTATCTATGTATATGTGTATTGATAAATGTCTCCATGATTTGGGGCTGGTAAATAGCTTAGCTAACCAACCCAGTCAGAGAGGGCTGAGCTACATGTGTGATAGTCTCCAAAGCAGAGATAGGTTTTTTTGTTTGGTTTATTCACTATGTTATTTTTTGCTGTGTTTAAGCGACAGGCACAATAAAGCCCTGTTTTAATTTTACCTTAAAACGTCTCCATTGGTACCTCTGCACAGTCCTCCTACATATGGGTCAGAATGGAATGAGAGGTGGTCTTTGAAGTTAGAAGATCTGGATTTTTCCTGTGAATTTTTTTTTGGTTTTGCCTACCAAACAGCCTGAGCAACTAAACAATCACATGCAGCAGAGATCAGAGTTAAAGCGACACACCAGGCAGGAAATCTACACTGCACTGAAACCCAAAAACCACAGATGGACTCTTTTCCCCAATCACAAAGAGAGAGAGAACTGCTGAAAGCAGGTAAACCTTATTTGCCTATCACAATAAAGTGTAATATGGTAATTGAAATAGGGGTTTTGCCTACCAGCCGTAGTCAGGGTTCAAGAGTGAGTTAGCCCTTAAAGGGATAGGCGTTTGTTGTTTTCAATGTTTCGCTGATGAGCACTGATACAGATGGTGACCCACGAGCGTACTGATTCTGCAAATAAAGGTTGCCACACCACATAGGACTACCAGCTGTGAAGAGAGAGTACATGCAGAAAAGTGTAAAAATTGATGCAAAAATGTGCTGAAGCAGGGGAATTTTCAGCAAACAATGCTGAGTGTAAAATTGCCCTACCGGGAAAATGGGATTGCAGAACTGTAAAAATGTATTCTAAAGCCAATTGCTGAGTGTTGAGTCACCCTGGCCGGGAGTGTGAAAGAAATATTCCACTGCAAAGAATGTTTTTTTTCTGCAAGTAAAAAAGTCTGCCTATGTATCTTGGGAGTAAACAGGCACCCAAAGTGGGAAGAGTGAATGCCATAATACCCAAAGATGAGACTGAAAATTACTGAACCAAGCAGAAAACCAAATTCTGTTGCTGAAGCGGAGGGATTGCACATAGCAAGTAATAGTAAAGCAAATGCCTTTGCTGAAGCCAGAAAAGGGCAGCTAGCAAGCACTGTATTTAAAGAAATAGAACCCTGGGAATTAAAATGGCACCCAGCTGAAGTCAAATACAGACTCTGTAAAAATAGGGAAGAAAATGTGTTCCTGTGGAGAAAGAACCCCACCACACGGAGCAGTGTCCCTTCAGGCCTTATTCAGACGACGAGAGTGAAGCTGCACAGTTAGTACAGTAATGCTAATCATTGGAACCCTACCCCACGGAAGAGTGGCCCTTCCAGTCCGATGAGGAGGAAGACATCTCTTATGGGGTAGGGTTCATTACAGGAACGCTGCATCTTGTCCTCCATTTTGGGGCTATCAGGTGTAATTTTCTTCCTGACCTCAGGAGGCGCTATTGCAGCTGTTGTCACTGTATTTGCTAGAACCCAAATGGTTGTAGTCCTACAGGTGGGCATATTTTGCTTGCAGAGGTCGTAGCTCTCACAGGCCTCTCTGTAGATTTTTTCTTCCCGTGGGTAAGTTTTACAATATTAGCATTACTGTGCATGCATTCACTCTCGTCGTCTGAATAAGGCCTGAAGGGACACTGCTCCGTGTGGTGGGGTTCTTTACACCAGGAACACATTTTCTTCCCTACTTTTACAGAGTCTGTATTTGACTTCAGCTGGGTGGCCATTTTAAATTCCCAGGGTTCTATTTCTTTAAATACAGTGCTTGCTAGCTGCCCATTTTCTGGCTTCAGCAAAGGCATTTGCTTTACACTATTTACTTGCTATGTGCAATCCCTCCGCTTCAGCAACAGAATTTGGTTTTCTGCTTGAGTTCAGTAATTTTCAGTCTCATCTTTGGGTATTATGGCATTCACTCTTCCCACTTTGGGTGCCTGTTTTACTCCCAAGATACATAGGCAGACTTTTTTACTTGCAGAAAAAAAAACATTCTTTGCAGTGGAATATTTCTTTCACTCCCGGCAGGGTGACTCAACACTCAGCAATTGGCTTTAGAATACATTTTATACAGTTCTGCAATCCCATTTTCCCGGTAGGGCAATTTTACACTCAGCATTTGTTTGCTGAAAATTCCCCTGCTTCAGCACATTTTTGCATCAATTTTTACACTTTTCTGCATGTACTCCATTCACAGCTGGTAGTCCTATGTGGTGTGGCAACCTTTATTTGCAGAATCAGTACCGCTCGTGGGTCACCATCTGTATTCACTGCTTCAGCGAAACATTTGAAAACAACAAACGCCTATCCCTTTTAAGGGCTAACTCACTTCTTGAACCCTGACTACGGCTGGTAGGCAAAACCCCTATTTCAATTACCATATTACACTTTATTGTGATAGGCAAATAAGGTTTACCTGCTTCAGCAGTCTCTCTCCTCTTGTGATTGGGGAAAAGAGTCCATCTGTGGTTTTGTGAGTTTCAGTGCAGTGTAGATTTCCTGCCTGGGTGTGTCGCTTTAACTCTGATCTCTGCTGCATGTGATTGTTTATGTTGCTCAGGCTGTTTGTAGGCAAAAAGCACAAAAAAAAATTCCACAGGAAAAATCCAGATCCTTCTAACTTCAAAGACCACCTCTCATTCCACTTCTGACACCATATGTAGGAGGACATGTGCAGAGGTACACAATGGAGACTGTTTTAAGGTAAAATTAAAACAGGGCTTTATTGTGCCTGTCGCTTTAAACACAGCAAAAATCAACATATGTGAATAAACCAAACAAAAAAACCTATCTCTGCTTTGGAGACTATCTACACATGTAGCTCAGCCCTCTCTGACTGGGTTGGTTAGCTAAGCTATTTACCAGCCCCAAATCATGGAGACATTTATCAATACACATAGACATAGATAATAGTCTTATACGAAAAGTCTTATCTGTTAGCTGAGCTGCTGTAGGGGAAGCTTCTCTGCTCTCTTGGATCCGCACCCGTGTGTGCTAAGGCAATCTACGGGCTCCAGGTTAGAATCTTGTCCCCTTTGTCTTGTGGTCAGCTTGTCGCTCAAGACATCTGTCCTTCCTTGGTTCAGCCCAGTTGTGGACTAAGGAATCTCTGCTCTGTCTCCTAGTTCAGCTCAGGTGTGAGCTAAGGAGTCTTACTTCCTGTCTCAAAGGCAGGCTTTATCTAACACCTCTAATCAGCCAGGTGCTGGTCAATTCACAGCATACTGCTGGATTAGAGGCAAGTTTTCTGAACAGGGAAAGTCCCCTGTTACAGTCACCTGGTGGAACGAAGTTACAGTATTAACGCCGCTAGGCAGCCCTCTCCCCCTCCCCACCAACGGTTAAAATATCTTTAATCTGATCGGGCAAGAGGGCAATTGCTCCCTTGACACACAGATAAGCCCACTTCCATGTCTCATCCACTTGATATACAAGCAGGCACAGTGGCATGGCCCTCCTGGATACCTGAACCAATATTACACCACAGTAATATCTGGGATATGATCTAGGCCTACACCTTTTTAAAGCCTCCCTAATTATTCTCAAATGCAGGGGGGCATACTGGTGGTGATTTTATTGGCACAATAGTGTTGCTGAAGCGGCTAGTGCCACTAGTACTTCTACTAATTGTTGTTCCAAGGTGCTACTTTCAGTGTCAGTATTAAACTGGAGTACTGTCCTCACAATCAGAGTTTTTTTTCTCCCTATCCTTTTTCTCTCATTTGTCTAATCCTTTTCTCTCCTCTTCACCTTCTCACACCTTATCAATCACACAACCCATACCAGCTACCCCTGAACATTATACCCCAGGGTCACAAGTAGAGGGTATGATGGAACCCCCCCTGAAAACACCAAAACGGGAGCATTATAAAGCTGAAGAGATTAACTCCCACAGGGAAGGATGGGAGTTTTGAGAGCCTCAGCCAAGAGGAGCCCGGAGAGTGGGGGCTCAGGGAGGGGGCGTCCTCTGGCACTGTGGAGTCGGTGGACCCCTTGACCCCGCTATCCCTGCACAGGAACTAGCTGAGTTCCTGGAAAGTACGCTCTACAGGCAAAGACATATGAAGGTGCAGTTAGCCTTCGAGAGGTGGAAGGATGTCTAACTCATTCTCCATTCTCTCTCACGTAATATGAGGGGCAACCAAAGAGCCAAAAACTCTGTGAGCCTTGACCATATAAAATGTTTCCTAAGAATTGGCAAAAAAATATGTTTTATGTATTTTTACATTTCACAAATGAAATGTGTTTTTAAATGGAGGGAGTATCGTAGGTTGAGTGCTGGGATGAGGGGTGGATGAATGAGCATGATTTTAGACTGATGGAAGCAGCGTAGGTGAGAAAAGGTGAAGTGTAGTCATGGAAAAGGTTTTGCGTGAAGGGCCTTTGTAAATCTAAAGAACATTTATTTATTTTGCTAGCACATTTTATTTAGATTTACTAAAAAATTTTGGGATTTTAATTTTAACAAATATTTATCGCAATATATATAGTTATCACGATAAATTTGTTGATGTTGCGGGAGTTTTTTTGTTATTGGCCACCCTGTAACAGGGTACCTTTCCTGTTGAAGTAGTTTTGCAGGAAGAGCGACGGAGAGCTTGAGCCCGCCACTGAGCAGGTTAATTCAGAGTAGATTGTCCTAATTAACCTGCTCAGCTGGCACGTTAGCTCCTTTAAAAAGCCTGCAGCATTGACTGCAGGGAGGATCTCTAGCACAGAGAGAGAGAGAGAGAGACGAAGATGAGAGAGAGAGAGAGAGATGAGAGAGTGGAAGGAGAGAGAGTGAACTGACTCCGAGGAGAGAGAGAGAGGAGAGATTGTGTGAGACCCGACTTGTGAGATGAGAGAGTGAAGGAGAGAGTCCCCCTTTCCTGCGAGGAGAGCACGATGGAGAGGGGACGAGAGCGGAGAGAGAGAGATCTGAGAGAAGAGATTGAGAGAGTGAAAGTTGATTTTTGACCGGATGAGAGTTGGGCCCCGTTGAGAGGCGTCAGAGTAGGAGAGGCGTAGAGAGAGGAGAGGAGGGAGAGAGGCGAGGAGAGAGAGAGAGAGAGAGAGAGTCTGTGCTACCAAAGAGATCCCAGGCTAAGAGAGACACTCTGTTTCAAGGAACACTGGTCCCTGGAACCCGACTGCCGTGGAGAGCCACAGGTACCTCTCTTTGGACTTGTGTCAAAAGTAAGGTAAGGCCAAGCCTTCCAGTCCTCAGATAGGGACTCCTGAATGTTATTCAGTCCCCTACATAGGGTTAGGCCTGGTTGCTATTTTCTGGTCTAATTTTGTTTGGCTAATATGAAGTTATTTAATGTTTAAAGCAGCTGGTTAATAAAGCCTACGTTTATTTTCCCCTAAAAATATCTCCAGTGTGTTACCATCTGTGCATATTTCCTACACACCCTTATTGACACATGCTCAAAGTGTCTTTCTGAGCAAAATTCTAACGACAAAAACACTGCTTTTGAGCCCTCATCTGCATATTCCCATGTCAGCATTTATCTATTAAATAAAAAACATAATAACTAATAGGGTTCACAGATGACCCGTATAAACGGATTGGCCATAATTTGAATGCATTTTCCCATTGTCGCTGAAAGGTCTGTCTGGATGCATAATTGTCTCGGATTTCAGGAGCATCAGGACAATTCAGGGGCGGAGGTCTGGCCACCATCGAAGGTAAAAGGATGGCAGCAGATGGCAGGGTATGGCGGCTGCAGAGGAGGACCATTGTTGCAGCAGCAGAGGGCACTGGTGGAGCCCATCCCAGTGGTATGACTCGGAACTTGTAATTGACTTCTGGGTCATAATGCTGTGGTGGGCTCCACCACTGCCCTCTGCTTCCGCCACCATGGTCCTCCTCCGCAGCTGCCTTCTGCTGGTGCACCACTGCCATCCTTTTCCTCCCATTGCTGCTGGCCGGACCTTCATTCCTGAATGGGCTCCACTCTCCAGGTAATTGCTGCACAGTGCACTTTCAGTGAGAGTGGGGGAGGGGTTGAGAGGTGAAGGGAGGCTGTGAGGAGGAGGGGACTGGGGGCTGCAAGGAGGAGGAGGTTGGGGGGCTATGAAGAGGCCGGGAGCTCTGCAGAGGAGGCTAGGAGGAGGCCAGAGTAGGAGGAGGCTGGGGGGCTGTGAGGAGGAGGGGGTTGTGAGGAGGAGAACAGAGATGCCAGGGGCTGTGAGGAGAGGAGGACTATTTAATCTGGTAAGGCCTGATTGGCCGGTCCTTAAAGGACCCAGTGAGAAGAAAATACCAGACTAACAAAAATAGAACATAAACCGGTATCAAGTGCAACAGTAAATTAAAATAATATGCACTTACACCTGGCCGATACAAAGGCTATTCTATTAAGCTTAGACGCTGAGAAAGCGTTTGATAGAATCAAGTGGGATTTTTTGGATAAAACATTGTTAAAGTTCGGATTCTCTGGACCATACCTAGAGGGCGTTCGAGCACTGTATAGGTCACCCACTGCCTACGTCAAGCTCCCGGGGGGGGATTCGACTCCCATCAAAATTAGAAATGGCACCAGACAAGGTGCCAGACAACCCTGTCCCCACTCCTCTTCGCATTAACAATTGAGCCACTGGCATCTACAATTAGAGAAGACCAAAACATCCAAGGTATCAAAATAGGGGAGGTGGACTATAAGATATCCCTCTTCGCAGATGATATCATACTATCTATAGCAAACCCATTAATATCCTTGCCCAATCTCCAACTACAACTAAACCAATTTGGCAAAATATCCGGGTACAAAATTAATAATGATAAATCTGAAATACTAAACCTAAACCTGCCAGCTGCAGAGCGGGCAATATTACAATCCAAATTCAAATACAAATGGGCTGCTAATGATTTCAAATACCTTGGAATTAAAATAACAAAATCATACCTGGAACTCTATAAGAGTAATTACCCCATGCTGTTTGACAAAATAAAAAAAGACCTCCAGCGATGGAATGATCTACAGATCTCCTGGTTGGGACAGATAGCCACAGTAAAGATGAATGTAGTCCCAAGATTACTATACCTATTCCAAACAATACCGGTAAAAATCCCGATGGCAGAACTTAAGAACATACAAAATAGAGTGTTCCAATTTATATGGAAGAACAAAAGGCCGAGAGTGGCGCGATCAGTGATGCTGGCACCCAAGGAGGGGGGGGGGAGCATGGCATGGGGGTACCTGATATAACCAAATATTATCAAGCGTCCCAGCTAAAACAAGTGGTAATGTGAAATAATGACCCTACCACCACTAGCTGGTTGCAGATGGAGTCTATCTTTGTATCCCCTCGCTCCCTGACCTCGACCCTTTGGGGTGGGGCGGAGGGTGAGGGTTCTCCCGGGAGATTTGAGTTGGGATCGATGAGGTGTACGTGGGAGATTTGGTCAAGAACCAAAAATAAATATTCGCTCAATTCGAACCCATCATTGTTAACTCCTTTATATAATAACCCCGAGTTTCCCCCAGGGTGTATAAAAAACTCCTTCAAAAAACTCCAGGAGCTTGCATTGTAAGATTAGAGGACCTCGTGATCGGAGGCAAACCTATGACATTCCAAGAGGTGCAAACCAAATACCAAGCACGGGACATCCCAATTTTTGGCTTCCTACAGGTTAAACATTTTCTGCAGTCAGTATTGCAGAACAAGAGCTTTCCGAATTTAACAAAATTTGAAAGACTATGCACAATAGGGGTGCACCAGAAGGGTCTGATCTCGAGGATATATACGGGACTGGTTTCGACATCCGCCCCACAAAACCTTTACTATATGTTGAAATGGGCCGAAGACCTCGGGATAGAAATAGATAGGGAAGACTGGGAGGATATCTGGGAATCGGCAGCTAAAACATCAATCTGTACGACCACGAAAGAAAATATATATAAAATTCTATTTCACTGGTACTTAACCCCTAGTAGGCTGAGGCAGATCTTCCCAGGCACACCTGATCTCTGTTGGAGAGGGTGTGACCTGAGAGGAGATATGGCACATATATGGTGGTTCTGTCCAAAGATACAGCGTTTTTGGACGCACATACAAAATATGCTGCAAGAGACCACGGAGATGAGAATCCCTCTGGACCCGATGATATACCTACTGGGAAAGCCTGTGGAGGAGATCCCCTCACCGGAAGGTAAAATGATCAGATTCATCCTCACTGCTGCACGCTGCTCAATAGCAGCTGCCTGGAAAAACGCCAATGCGCCTTCCACACAAACAGTGAACAAAAGGCTGCGAGAGGTCAAAATCAGGGAACTGCTATCGGCCCAGCTTTTCCAAAAAATTCCACAAGGTTTGGGACATATGGTCCCCATCCTAGTCCAAACCCCAGGCCAACCTTTAGTACAGAGGAACAATGGAAAAAGCAGTAGCAACTACCAAAAGAATAGCAAGAATGCCTAGACCCTGCATGCTCAAGCCACACCTGACATCCCCCAATCCCCCCTTCCCCCTTTTCTCCCTCTATCTCTATTCTTTCTCTTTCTCTGTCCTTTCATACCAAATTGATGAACCACAAGAGTGGATAAATAAACTTAAGAATATTCATGCATCTGAGGTCACCCTCATCTAACTCATGAAGGTATGGGGAGCCATACTGTCAGATCAAACGTGTACGTTTCTGTAACACTAATTGATATTGTCTGTGAATTCTAGTGACTATTTGGTTAAATGTATCCCACTCTTTGTTGATGAAGCTGAAATGTATAAACCAATATTATGTGTGAAAATCAATAAAAAAATTGAAACAAAAAAAATAATATGCACTAAAATATGGGAGTTAATGTTAAAAAATCCAAATGGGGGGATACCGAGCAGAGCACCCCGCCTGCCACCCACTGGGAGGCAAACTCTGAAACCATCCCAGTGGACTCGGCGTACGTGTACTCTGCCCAGATACGGGCGTGCACCAGCGCCCGGAACATGGCCACGATGTTTGTTGGGACCTCCCTCTCCAAACACTGCTTCCTGGTCTTATAAATGGCTAGCTTAGCCAATGCCAGGAGCAGGTTGACGAGGAGATCCCTAGGCTTATTGTCCTGGGACACTGGGCACCCAAAAATAAAAAGGTGAGGGGAAAAGTGCAGCCAGAACTGCAGGAGAAGGCCCCTCAAGGTGGATAAGAGGGGCTGCAGTCTGGCGCAGCTAAAATAAATATGGTAGACGGAATCCCGCTCGCCAAAGAAGGGGCAGGTGGCGGGGGAGTCCGTGAAGTGGGCCAAGTACTCTCCCATGCTCAGTGCACCGTGGAGAACTCTCCAACTCAAATCAGGAGCAGGAGGCTGGGAACTGTGAAGAGGAGGAGGCTGGGGCTGAGGAGGAAGAGGAGGAGGAGGGGGCGGCTTTGAGGAGAAGAATGGGGGCTGTAAGGATGATGGGGGATGTCAGGGGGGCTGTGAGGAAGAGGGGGCTGAAAGAGGAAGGGGGAGGAGAGTGAATAGGGTTGAAAAATGGTGTGTGTGCTTCTCATGAATACATATAGAAAATGTCTGTATTTAAATTAAGTTTTCTACTGGATTTTGGCGTCCGGGTGTGTTGTATATAAAAAACCTAACTGTGACCACCCTAATTACCAAATAAGTATTTGATGCCATTTTCTGCTTCATTACTTTCTGAAATCGTAATGAGAAATAGCATAGCGAGAATGCATATTAAAGGGCCAGTCAATCCCTCTTAGGAGGAAAGTACAGTGAAATGTTAAGTGGGACAAATGTAACTAATTAATACCTTTAAAAATGCACATGTACAGTATAAGAGTTTTTAAACATTTTTAAACTTGTAACTTTTCTATGCTAAACAAGAGCTTTGGGCTGTTTTTATCTAATGTCTTTTGGTGATATAAATGGCACTCAGAATTAGAGGTGAATAAGAATTGTAATTTTTTATTTGTCCATTGTTTGTACAGTATTTATAAAGCCATCATCGGTCATGATGCACAAGTGCTGGAAGTCTGGTGGTACTTTGGTGCTGCTGGATCACCGGCAAAGAAAATGTATTCTTGTCCCTTAAATTGCTGCGTAATGCCTTCATGAATAGTTTGTGTGAATCTTTTGCGGAAGTTTGCAAAAACCATAAAATGTGCTAATTTTTTTTACCAGGGACTAATTTTATGAACTGGTCAGAATTTGTAAGTGATTTGCCAAATATTAAGTTAATGTGCATTACAATTTTCGCTTAATATGCTAATTTGTGAAATTGTTTAAAAAGTGCTACATTTGTTTACTGCTCAGACTGTACATAGGGCACATACACCATATTTCCCTTACTGCCTGGCAATATTTCACTAAAAAGCTTGCAAAATTGCCAAATCTAAGATTAATTTCTCTACATTATCAGCCCATTGAGGCTTGGAGAAACTTTTCACCAAAAAAGCGAAACGATAGCAAAAAAAGCTAGAAATTTTGCAACTGCGTTATGGATAGTTTTGCACGGCGTTATTGGCCACTTTGTCATCCAAAGAGAAAGAGAAAGGGAAAGAGCCATACAGGTCCCGAGAGAAAGGTTACTACAGTACAAATTAAAACTCTAAAACTGAATGCATACCTCTAGCCATAACTTACAACTTCATTCTCACACAACTCAGATACCATCAAAGATCTACCACCCGTGCTTTTTGTGGATGGAAGACTGAAAAAAATGTCTTTCCCAAAACTACCCATGATCACTTACAAGCAGCCTCCCAACCTTTCCAATTTACTTATCAGAAACAGATTGGCATTTAACCATAATAAAGAAACAAAGGGAACCCAACCCTGCAATCAAAAGAAATGCGAAACATGCAAACATATATGTAGAGAGACCATTATCACCATGGCTCAGAACAATGAGATCTATATTACAGATGTGCACTTGACCCCGTGTGGTTTTGTTTGTAAAAATGCTTTCATGTTTTAGATTAGGGAGAAAATGTACGATTGATTAAAAAAATCCTAGTATCATGTAATCTGGATCTGTTTTTTGCTTTTCATATATACTGTAAGTATTCAATGGCATTTGCAAACAATTTGGCAAACATAAAGCTAATAATAATAGTAGTACACATAGTTTATGTCTGTTTCCATCAAAAAACAAGACAAGCATAAAAGAAATAAAGCACAAAAGAATAATTAGGCTCCTCCTTTTTTTTTTATAACTTAGATTTTTATTGTTTTTCAAAACATTGGCAGGAATACAGCATACATCTATTGTTGTCACGAAAGTACCAATATTCATCCTATTAAACATCCTTATCCAAAAGAAAGAGTAAAGAAACAATAAAAATGCAACGTTGGGGGGATCGGGAAAGGGAGGGGGGGAGGTGGTCCGTTCACCTCTCCGGTTATAGTTTCTTTTGATCTGTTATCTAAATTTGAGTTTAATTGTAGAGATATGTCCACTGATGCTGTGCGGGACAGGCTTAGTTCTGCCTCTATTAGATCCGAGGAGTCTTGGAGGGATTTGCTTCACATCATCATCAGAGGAGAATGCATCTAGAACTATCAAAGCAGTATTGTGGATACCTCGTCCCCTGGGATATCTGACTGGGCCAGACTTTTAGAAAATTTTCGCAGTGTCATTGACCAAACTTGTCCATTTTTCCATCTGGCAGATAAACCAAATTCTATTCCGAATTTTGGGGATTGAAGGAATCTCATGTTGTTTCCACAATGCTACGACCTCGCACCTCGTTGCCGGTGCGAAATGAGCAACTAGTTTAAAGTCTGCTTTGGCTAGGCCCTGTACTGGTCTGTTTAGTAGGAAGAGCCAAGGGTCTGGGGGAATTGTGAGGCTAAAAATCCTCTGGAGCGAATCTTTAATTTTGGCTCATAAGGTGACAATTCGAGGGCAGGACCACAGCATGTGTAACAGGTCTGTGGACTCTCCACATTGTCTCGGGCACAACGGGGTGTATCCTTGTATAACATTTGATTGTTTAAGTGGGATGAGATACCATCTCATTAGGACCTCATATGCATTCTCCTTTAATGTTGTGCATATTGAGCTTTTAGCAGCTGCTGTCGCAATCTAAGTCCATTCATCCAGTTCTAAAACCTCTCCAAGGTCGGTTTCCCATTTCGTCATATATCCTAATTTTTGGGTTACTTTAGGGCCAGAACCGACTACCTCTCGTACATTGGCGATGTGAGTCCACATGTCAGTCTCTATAAGACAGAGCTTTTCGAATGTGGTCAATAGGGGGTGAGGGTTGTGTTTGTTATAAAAAAAAGCCCTGATCTGGAGGTATCTATACAATTCCGAATGTGGGATATTTTTGTCAGATTTAATTTGTTAAAATGATTTAATTTTGTTATTACCCTCCAGATCTCTAAGCCGATTCATACCTTTTTTTCCAGATTGAGAAATTTACACTGTCCATACCAGGAGCAAAGTTTGAGTTTCCCCACAATGGGGTAATCAGTGTATTTTTAGTAGTTAAACCACATTTCAATTTAGTTGCCTCCCAAATGGATAAAGAATTAGTCATAGAGGAAATGGCGATTTTATAGCTTTCCCTGCTTTTTTGGGCTCCAGATTAAGTTGTTTAACTCCAATGGGGAGCAAACTTCATTCTCTAGTGCTACCCACATTTTCAATTCTGGGGTTGTCTGCCATTGAGAGATTTGGCATAATTGAGCCGCTTTATAATACGATATCAGGCAAGGTACCGCTAGTCCGCCTTCTGTGGTTTGTTTCAGAAGGGTTTGTTTTCTACCTCTCGCTTTTTTGGCTCCCCAGATAAACTTGGAGATTGCAGACTGAAGCAAGAGTATTTCCTGCAGTTGTGTGGCACTGGTAATGTTTGGATAGATATAATATACGTGGGAGTAGGTTCATTTTTACACGATAAATTTTCCCAATCCAAGGATTTGTATTTAGACCAACACCTAATATCCTCCATTAAGGATTAAATTAGCCTAGGGAAATTTGCCTTGTATATAGATTTATAATCTTTGGTAATATATACTTCCAGATACTTGAGAGCTTTATGTTGCCAATTGAAGTTAAAGTTGAGCGCTATGAGTTTTTCGGTTGTTTTTGGTATATTTATATTTAACGCTTCTGACTAGATTGATTAATTTTAAAGCCCGAGATTTTGTTAAATTTCCCTAACGAGTTGAATAGATTTGGAAGCGAGGTAAGGGGCTTGGACAAAAACCAGGAAGACGTAGTCTGTATATAGAGTGGTTTTATGTGTTTGGTTGTTGAATTTAAGTCCCGAAATATCTGGGTTACCACGGATTTGAGCAAAAAGGAGAGGTGAGAGGGGACATCGCTGTTTCGTGTCACCCTTAATTTTAAAGGGAGTTGAGGGAAAGTCCTGGTGTGTGACCCTAGTTGCTGGGCCTGTGTGTAGAGATAGAATTGCTGTTGTTATCTTTTCCCCAAATCCAAATGCTCCAAGCATGGCTTTTAGATATGCCCAGTCAATCCTATCAAAGGCCTTTTCTGCATCTATACTTAACACCATAACTTGTACTTGCTTTGAATTGGCTATTTCTATCGGATCAATGATTCGTCGGGTGTTGTATTGTATTGTATTGTATGTCTTTATTTATATAGCGCCATTAATGTACATAGCGCTTCACAGTAGTAATACATGTGGTAATCAAACAAATAACAGATAATATAAATAACAGATCATGGGAATAAGTGCTTTAGGTATAAAAGTAACATTAAGGAAGAGGAGTCCCTGCCCCGAGGAGCTTACAGTCTAAATGGTAGGTAGGGAGAACGTACAGAGACAGTAGGAGGGAGTTCTGGTAAGTGCGTCTGCAGGGGGCCAAGCTTTATGTATCATGTGTTCAGAATATCCACAGTGCTATACATATGCTTCTTTAAGCAAGTGTGTCTTAAGGTGGGTCTTAAAGGTGGATAGAGAGGGTGCTAGTCGGGTACTGAGGGGAAGGGCATTGCAGAGGTGTGGGGCAGTCAGTGAAAAAGGTTTAAGGCGGGAGAGGGCTTTAGATACAAAGGGGGTAGAAAGAAGACATCCTTGAGAAGAACGCAAGAGTCTGGATGGTGCATAACGAGAAATTAGGGCTGAGATGTAAGGAGGGGCAGAAGAGTGTAAAGCTTTAAAAGTGAAGAGAAGAATGGAGTGTGAGATGCGGGATTTGATCGGAAAACAATGAGGATTTCATGAGGGGAGATGCTGAGACAGATATAGGAAAGAGTAGAGTGATTCTGGCACAGCATTTAGGATAGATTTAGGGGAGACAGGTGAGAGGCAGGAAGGCCGGACAGCAGGAGGTTTCAGTAATCGAGGCGGGAGAGAATGAGGGCCTGAGTCAACTTTTAGCATCGAGCAACAGAGGAAAGGGCGTATCTTTGTGATATTGCGGAGGAAAAAGCGACAAGTTTAGAAATGTTTTGAATGTGAGGGCGCAATGTGGGAGAGGAGTCGAGTGTGACCCCTAGGCAGCGTGCTTGGCTACTGGGTAAATGATCGTAGTTCCAACAGTAATGTGGAAGGAGGTAGTAGGGCTAGGTTTGGGAGGAAGTCCTGAGGAGCTCTGTTTTAGCCATGTTGAGTTTCAGGCGGCGGAGGGCCATCCAGGATTATAGCAGAGAGACATTCAGAAACTTTGGTTTGTACAGCAGGTGTAAGGTCGGGTGTTGAAAAGTATATTTGGTGTGTCGTCAGCATAGAGGTGATATTTGAACCCAAAAGATGTTATTAGGTCACCTAGAGAGAGTGTGTACAGAGAAAAGAGAAGAGGGTCCCAGGACAGAGCCCTGAGGTACCCCACAGAGAGATCAATAAGGAGGAGGAGGTGTTAGCAGAAGAGAACCTGAAAGACGATGGGAGATTAGGATGAGATCCGGATAGAGACTTTGTTCCGAATACCAAGAGTATGGAGAATATGAAGGAGAAGAGGGTGGTCCATGGTGTCAAATGCTGCAGAGAGGTCGAGTAATATGAGCAGAGTGTAATGACCTCTGTCTTTGGCAGCATGGAGGTCGTCAGTTATTTTAGTGAGGGCTGTTTCCTTGAAGTGAGCAGTGCGGAAGCCAGATTGTAGAGGGTCTAGGAGAGGATAGGTGTTGAGAACATGGAGCATTCGAGAGAATCAAGACGTTCAAGGAGTTTAGAGGCAAAAGGCAGGGAGGAACGTTCGATAGTTAGAAAGACAGGTCAGGTCAAGCTTGCTGTTTTTGAGTAGAAGTAGGTACTACTGTTGCATTGTGAAAGAGGATGGAAAGGTTCCAGAGCAGATGGAGGAGTTAAAAATTGTGTGAGAGTAGGATTATAGTAGGAGCAAGAGGTTTTAGGAGATGGGAGGGAATGGGGGTCAGAGAGGCAAGTGTAGAGGGAGAAGGGCAATCAACAGAGACACATCCTCCTCTGAGACAGTGGAAAAGAGTCAGGAAGGCAGGAGGAGGTTAGGAAGAGGTGTAGGATGGGAGGAAAGACCCAGAGGGGGGATTTCTGACGTATGGATTCCACCTTTCCTTAAAATAGTCAGCAAGTCTTGAGCGGAGATGGAGGAAGGAGAAACAGCTGAGGGTGTTTGAGTAGAGTATCAGAGACAGAGAACAGTCGGCGTGGGTTAGACTTGTGCATGTTGATTAGGCAGAAAAGTAGGCTTGTGTAGCGTTGCAGAGGGCAGAGTTGCACAGGATACTAAATTTGTGAGGAAGGAAGTCTGCGAGAGTGTGAGACTTCCTCCAAGAGGCGTTCAGAGGAACGAGTGGAGGAACACAGCAGGCGCATTTGGAATTTAGCTCAGCGGTCTAGGTTAGAAAGACAGGGCGTCGGAGAAAGGCGTGGCATAGTAGCAGAGAACGAGGACAAAAGAGTGAGTGTTCCCTGACCAGGTTGTCACAGGGCGTCTGATAGAGCTGAGATCAGGTATGAGGTAGGACTTAAAGGGACTCAAAGTCAGTACGTGATAAGCGGCAGGTTTCTGCAGAACGGGGGGGTAGATGGAGGTGGAGAAGGGGAGAATGCTGAGATATAGAGAATAGATGAGGTGAATGTGTCAGAGAGAGGAAAAGGGAAATGGAGAACCGAGATTTGAAGAAGTTTCTTAGTGAAAACAGGTCTAAGTAGTGGCATCCTTGTGGGTGCGCTTCAGTCCACTGTGAGGCCAAAAGAAGAGGTTAGAGAAAGAAAGCGGGAAGCCCAAGGAGAGGAGGGTCATCACATGTGCAATTGAATCTCCACAAGGATGAAAAACCAGGGGAGTCTGAGTGGAAAGAATGAGAGCCCAGGATCAGTGTAGAGAAAAGGCAGAAGGTGAAGGGGGATGATAGAGGAGGTGGGGCGATAGATGACTGCCACATGACATGGGGAGAGAAGATCTGACAGTTGAGACTCAAGAGCGGAAAAGTCAAGATTTTGAGGAATAGGAAAGTGAGGTAACGGCAGAGAGCGGAGAGGCAGAGCCCCACAGCCTCCACCCTTGGCCAGCAGTGCGCGGAGTGTGGAGGAGGAAAAGACCACCATAGGCGTGGGCACTTCCAGAAGCAAGTCAGACTGGTGTCCAGGGTCTCAGTTATTCAATAGTGGGCAGAGAGTGAAGAGAAAAAAGTCATTTACGAGAGGACCTTGTTAGAAAGGGAGCAGCATGTCCAGAGCACCAAGAGAAATGGGAGAGAGAGGTCGGGTTGGCAGGGGTGTAAGGAGGTTTGGAGGGGTTGACACCAGAAGGAGGAGAGGTTGCGCATTGGCGAGGTGAGGACGCGCACACTCGTAGAAATAAGGCATGGGACCAGATGGGAGAGATATCCTCAGAAGCATGAGGAAAGCATTCATAGAAAGAAATTGTGTGAGATGATTTGTAGAGGGTTTTTTTTAGTGCATGCAGGGGATATAGCTAGGTGGTGTGCAGACGGACCTCGTAGATAAGAGTTCATGTTGAACTGAGAAGTGGGAAGAAGGAAGTATGGAGATATTAAATAGAGTTAGAGACAATAACTGAGGCTGTAAAAGTAAATGCATAATTGGATAAGTTTGAGTCCCCAGCAAATATAAATGGTAAATGCAGCATCACACAGTAATGATGCAATCTGGTATTGATGGATATCCCTCCTTTCCAGCTTAGTTCAATGCAGGAATCAGGGCCATACGGGGTGTCCACTTTCTTTCTTCACTTCTTTGTGACCCTTCCTTAACTTAATTTTGTTCAGTAGTCCTCCACTATAATGGGCCACTGTTGAATGATATGGGCTGCAGGCATGCATAGGCGTTCAGCTCTCGGGTTATATATGAGGCCTAAAGCTCACCTGACAGTGTGTTTCTGTCTGCTGAATAATTAGGCACATCTAGGCACATTAAAACAGATGGTTTCTACACATGTTCCCTGCCTAGTGTGTGCAACATTTAATTTGAATTTGGTAGACGATAACACACATTCAAATTTGTTTTTACCTAGCATTGGTGTCCTTGCATATATATAATACCACCTAGCAAGCTTCAATGAGGATATAAGATAGATTTTAACCTGAGGAGAGAATAATGGATAAATCTTAGGTAAGAGTTCTCCTTCCTTTTAAACTTGAGTTGTTCGATAGTCATGCCACTTGTAATGGGCAAAAGGTAGACCAACAAGCGCACCAACACGAACGGAGCAGGAAGACGCTGTGACGTTCAAACTCGTTGGATGGGCTTTTGGTCCATTAAAGTGCCCCCTTTTAAAAAATCATTTTTCGGTTTTGGGTCCTTCCTGCTCCGTTGTGCTGGTGCACTTTGGTCTCTTTTTTGTTCCTGGTATTGCATTGAGTAGGCGTCACGCCCCTGCCTAGCTTGCCCTGACCAGGCGTGATTCTTTGTATATTTTTCAGGGGAACCTGCCCAATTGAGACTGATGGTGAGTGGGTTTGCACCACACACCCCTGGCTTCATGAGGACTATACCCTAATCATTCACATCCAATAGGTACTATTCAATTGTTAGTACCCTGGTTTAGTGTTTGGCTTAGTATTTTTGATATGACCCTCATTTGAGCGCGTCACTCTTTTCCATCCTTCCACACTTATATTGGCCCACTTGATATTGGGCTGCCAGTCCGATCCCTTTAAAAAACGACTTGATCTGGTGTATTAAATCTCTTAGGCAGGATATGACTTAGGGCCCTCAGCAGCAGTAAGCCCCGATAAAATCTTCTTCGGCAGTGTGTGGATAGGCCTTTTTTTTTTGGTGCGATTTGCCCCTCGCATATTCATAAGGCCGCAATCCATGCCGATCCCTGCCTGCAAGCATCTGCGAAAGCAAAAACTCGCCGTTAAACCTGTGCCGATACAGCCTGTCTCCCGTATAAGCTTCCTAGCCTTTTCTGCCGAGTAGATGTTTGCATGCAGAGAGAGACAAGCCGTCCCTCCTCACGCAAACTCGGCAAAATAAAGTATTTATAAACAACCTTTTACTCATAGTGTACATGTGCAGGGGTCGCCGGAGCTGAACTGGCATTGGTTTCAGGTCCGGGACCCCCCTGCTTCCCGAGATACAGGCCCTTTATGAGGTGCCATATCCCTCTGCATTTAACAGTCCCGACTCACGTGACCGCGGAATGTGACAAAGCAGAGGGATACCGCGCACCCCATCACGGGGCTGTAGCTCGGGAAGCAGGTGGGTCCCCCGACCTGAAACCAAAGCGGTTCGCTCGGTGACCCTCTGCACACTACAGTATGACTACAAACACTATATTAACTAAACACTCGTTCTCTTACCTTTTGCGGCTATGTGCTACGGTACGAAGCACAATGAATGTATTTTTAATATAGTGTACTGTATGCAGGGTCCCGTGAGCTGAAACTGCGTTGCTTTGTGGAACCGGGAACCCCTGCTTCCCAGTTCCAGGGCCCAGTTATTGTGTCATCGGTGTGCAGTTGTGCGGCCGCCATCTTTATTTATTGCACCCCATTCGCCGCCGTGGTCCCGCTTAATATGGCGGCACTGCACGACTGCCAGACCGTGCCCCAACCTGGCCTGTGACTCGGGAAGTGGGTCTTGAGCCACAAATCAATCGGTTTCAGCTCAGGGACCGCCCTGCTTCCGCACAATATTCTTAAAAATAAATGAATTCTGCTTCATTACCATAGCGGATACTGCGAAGTGCATGAAGGGGTTAGGGCAGATTAGCATTTTATTGGGGACTTTGCCCCCGAATAAACACTAGCAATAACAACATACACCCCCTGTGTATTTGAAATACCATAAACCAATTAAATACATTAAATACATATAGTATTCACCACCCATGTCCGGCTGCCACGATGGGCCATCTTAGCTTCATCTTGCCCTTCCCCCTCTGCTGCTGAAAACAGACACAGAATGAAACAATCCAAGCAATGTCCCCTAACCCCTTAATCACCATAGCGGTTTTAACCTACACAGTCATTAAGGTTCACAACCCCCCACACCCACCACTCGGACGGCTCATACCCTCCACACACAAAGCCCCGCCACCACCCCGTTGAGGCTAACCACACCCTCACCCACTACCCACAAGGAGAGGCCTCCCACATACCGTTTGGGGACCCCCCCCCCCCCCCCAGTACCCACAATAAAAACAATACAGTTGACACATCATAAATCATTTATTTATTAAATACATTACCCACCCCCTGGTGCCCCCCCATAATACAAAGATTTATTCCTTTTTACAACATGGTTCTACGCCGACCCCATGCGAAGTCCCCGTTGGCTGCGGGCACCTGACAGACCTACAGGGTACCAGCAGTCCTTTCAAACAGGTTCTGGAGGCCTGCTGGTGGGTCCCCGCCAGCACCATGGCCCCCAGGTGGTCTCCTTGGTTCACAATTGGGGTCCCCACGTAGGCCCCAAGGATGTTTGAGAGCCCCCCCGGGTCAGATCCACAGGTGTCTGGGTGGCCTCGGGTGGTCCCCAAGGGGGTCAGTGGAACTCACGAGTGCTCACTAATGGGTCTGCAGTGCCCCCACAGAAGTGGGACCACCGCTTCATCCCCGCACCTATGTTCAGCGGTGCCCCCACAGATGTGAGGCCACCGCTTCATCCCCGCAGACTCTGGTCCACAGTGCCCCCACAATTGTGGGGCCACCGCTTCATCCCCGCATGTGTCTCACACCCGTGGAACCACCCCCCTGATACCTGTGAGATACCCTAGGAGACCTGCAGTGGTCTCCAGACGCCTCAGCGAACCACGAACAACCCTGAATGTAACAAATAAAACCTGGCCTATACATTCAATCACATACACCCACCCCCCACACCCAACCCTACAGTACAATAATGTGCAAAATAACTATTATCCAGATGGGATAATAGATTATTTGCCCATTATTAAAACATTAACTAGCATATTCAAATAAATAGACTACTGTCTCATCAATAAGAAGTCTCCGTCGCCAGCAACATCCTTGTCTTGCCCACAAATACATAGCCAAAACAAAGCCAATACATTGCAATTACATTCAATATTCAATTAACCCCTTAAACACCTTATCGGATAATAACCGCAAAGGTAATTAGGGGTTAAGCCACACTGGCCCGATACTACCCACCCTTCACCCATGAATTTTGTACACTTGGCTTCATCATGCAAATATATCTTCTATATATTTCTGAAAGCATCATAATGTTTCCTGTGTCCTTAATGTGTCCTCCCTGTTCCCTCCCTGTGTCCCTAGCGGCAATCCCATTGGACCTTGGGCCAGGCCAATGAGATTGCTCCCTTGGCCCGCCCCCCCACGCACACCTCTCATTGGCCTGAGGCGGAGTGACGGGCCAAAGGAGAGACGGAGAGACACACACTCACACACACACACACAAACATACCACCCCCCTCACCCCGCCCACCTCTCAGCGGCTCTCCCCTCACATAGGCCTCCTCCCCTACTGACCATCCCTGAGCACTCCCCACGGCTCTCACCACCCATGGTCCACTCCCTCACCTGGCGCTCTCCCTCACCCCCCACCCTCGCTCACACCCCCCTCCTCCCCCCCGCGCTCTCCCCCCCGCCCGCTCACGCCCGACCCCTCTATCCCTCCCCCCGCTCACCCCCCCCTCACCCCCCCCCCTCCTTCTCCCCCCCCCCACACACACAGATCATTGTCTCTGCGGCACTCCCCTCACACAGGCCGCTCCCCGTCCCAGAGGGCGCTCCTCCGGCTGTCACCGCCTCTTCCCGCGAAAGGCGTAGCACCTCCTCACCGGAGCGTCTCAGCCTCTCCGCTGAGGAGCCCGAGGTGGTGGAGGAGGGCGGCTGATACCTGGAGGAAGAGGAGCGCGGCCGTGTGCAAGTGTCAGTAAACGCAGGGAATGGGTTTTAAATGCGTCCCTGACCCCCCCTGCCCTTTGCCCCCCCTCCCTTCCCCCCCTACCCTCCCTGTCCTCCCCTACCCCCCTGCCCCCCTACCCTCCCCTGTCTCCCTTGCCCCCCTGCCCTTTGTTGCCCCTGCCCTCCGTGCCTCTTTGCCCCCTGCCTCCCCCCCCTGCGCCCTTTGCCCCCTGCCCTTTCCCCTGCCCTCCCCTGCCGTTGTGCCCCTGACCTCCCTCCCTGCCCTTTGCCCCCTGCCCTCCGCCTCCCCCCGGCCTTTGCCCCCTGCCCTCCTCCCCCTCTTTGTCCCCTGCACTCTCGCACCATCCACTGCACCTGCCCCTCCTCACCCCTCCCCCCAGCCTTTGCCCCCTGCCCCCCCCTCAGCCCTTTGGCCCCCTGCCCTTTGGCCCCCTTCCCTCCCCCCTGCGCCCTTTGCCCCCTGCCCTCCCCTCCTCACCCTGCCTCTTTCCCCCTCCCTTCCCTCCCCTGCCCTTTGCCCCCTGCCCTTTGCGCCCCCTGCCCTACCTCCCCTTCTTGCCCATGCCCCCCCTGCCCATCCCTCCCCTGCCCTTCTTGCCCCCGCCCCTCCCTCCCCTGCCCTTGCCCCCTGCTCTCCCTCCGCTCCTCACCCTGCCCATCCCTCCCCCTTTGCCCTCTTCCCCGCTCCCTCCCTCCGCCCTTGCCCTCTGCCCTGCCCCTCCCCCCTGCCGTCTTTGCCCTGCCCTCACCTCACGCCCCTGCCCTTTGCCCCCTGCCCTCCCTTCTCCTGCCCTTTGTCCCTGCCTCCCTCCCCCTCGCCCTTTGTCCCCTGCCACCCTCCCCTGCCCCCCAGCCCTTGCCCCCTGCCCTAGCCTGCCCCTGGCCCCCCCAGCCCTTTGCCTTTGCCCCTCCTGCCCTTTGCCCTGCCCCTCCTACCTTTGCCGATCCCTGGCATTGCCCTGCCCCACCCCTCCCTCCCCTCCCTGCCCTCCCTGCCCACCCCCAACAACCGCCCGCCCCCCTCCCTGCAACCCCTCCCCCTCCCTGCCCCCCTGCACTCATCCTGCAACTCTCCCTGGCCCCACCTCCCCTCCCATGCCCTTTTGCCCCCCCCCGCCTCTCTCTGCCCTTTGCCCCCCTCCCTCCTGCCTTTGTCCCTCCGCCCCTCCCTGCCCTTTGCCCCCCGCCCCCCCTGCCCTTTGTCCCCCCGCCCGCCCCTCCCTGCCCTTTGCCCCCACCCCTCCCTGCCATTTGCCCCCCCCCACCCCTCCCTGCCCTTTGCCCCCCGCCTTTGCCTCCCTCCCCACCCTTTGACGCCCCTTGGCCCCCCCCACCCTTCGACGCCCCTCCCCCCCGCCCTTCCACTCCCCCCCCCCCCCTTCCACTCCATGCCCCTGCCCTTCCACCTGGGCAACGCCGGGTATAGATCAGCTTAGTATAGTATATCTATACGAGAGTAGAGAGAGATATATACACACACACACATGATGAACCAAATACAAATAAATGTAGAAGGGTTTCAAACTGCTGTACTCAAAATAACAATTCCCATAAGACACACTACATAAAATGAATTTCCTTTCATAATCCTAGACTGAACTTACAATCACATCATCAAATGCCATCACAAATACCTCTAATGCCAATCAACACATTGCATTTACATTGTATATATGATGCATACACTCTAATGCAGCATACATTCTGCAAATGATGTTCCAACTAACATTGCAAGCAAAATACAAATACCTCCAAACAAGTCATAATATTTTAATACAAATCCAGTAAACAAATAAATCATTACCATGCATTAATGACATCCCTAAAAATATTTACATGCCCTCCCTAACAATTAAACAATTAAAAAATTAAGCCTTTAACATAAAATTTAGCCTGAAGAAAAAGATAATGTACCAACAAGAATACACAATTGAAACACGCCTGACCCAAGAACACCATACACATATCAACAATTACATCTATCTAAATTCTAAAAATACTTTAAACACACAATAAGCATAGCAGCATAGACAAATTAATTTAAAACACATCAAATCAAGCTTTAAGAAAACACATAATTTCTTACCCTGTTGTATATTTTCTCTCTAGACATACATACATACATACGTGGCAAGAAATGATATACCACCAAAAAAATAACATGTTAAAAGCTTTAAAAAAAATAACAAGTTAAATAATACATTTTCTTTCTTAGTTCACTTACCATTATTGCCCCCACCGACTCTTGTTGAACTGGTTACTCAGTACAAAACCACCAGGCACAGGAACCCATAAAATAAAAAAACCATAAATAAATAAACATGTAAAAACTAAAATCCAAATCAATCCACGTTCTTCTTTTGTATCCATCTTTATCTGTATTTTCTTTTGTCTATCTTCTTCCAGGGGTCTTTCTTCCCGTCTTCCGCGCCACGCCCTTACTTCTCTTCTGTAGGAGTCCTCCTCCCTCTTCGGTCTGGCTTCAAATGAGAACGACATAGGCTTAAAGGCCTATGACGTCACATTTCGTCATGGTTCCCACGGCCCATGTGTTTTTGCCGAGAAAAAAAAAAAATGATGACGTCACTTAAAGGCAATGAAACAGCAATCAGAATGCTTTGCTTCAATTGCCTTTACGATGACGTCATGAACAAGAAACTGGCCGGCCTCAACTGGTACGTAGCCAATCAGAGCGTGGGAACTCCATCCCTACTCTGATTGGCTCAGTATATTATGTGACGATGGCTTGGAGAGAACGGATGTGACGTCATTTGAAGCCTGTCACATGGTACGGTAGCCAATCAAAGCGTGGGAAGTCTATCCCTACTCTGATTGGGCCCCGCAGACACTGTGGGTCTGACCCGGGGCTCCCAGACATCCTTGGGCCTACCGTGTGGGACCCAATTGTGGCCCACGGTGACCCAAGGAGACCCCTGTGCCATGGTGCTGGCGGACCCACAGCACGCCTCCAGAACCTGTTTGAAAAGGGCTGCTGTACCCGTAGTCTGTCGGTGCCCCCCAGCCCACCGGGACTCGCGTGGGGCTGCGTTATGAACCCTGTATGTAAAGGTAATATCTTGTATTTTTATTGGGGGGGGCACAGGGGGTGGGTAATGTATTTAATAACATAATGATGTTTATTATGTGTCACTGTATTGTTTTATTGGGGTACTGGGGGTGGGGGGGGTCCCCAACGGTATGTGGGTAGGCTCTCCTATGTGGGAGTGGGTGGGGTGGTTAGTCCTCACACGGTGGTGGGTGTGTGGGGAGGTATGTAGGTGTCCCAGTGGTGGTGAGGTGGGTTAAACCCCTTAATGACTGTACGGTTAATAACCGCTATGGTGATTAAGGGTTAGGGGACATTACTTTGGATGTTTTCATTTTGTGTCCTGTTTTTGCAGCAGCGGAGGGGCCATAGGCAGGATGGCCTTCATCGTGGCACCGGACATGGGTTGGTGAGTACTATAATTATTAATGTATTTATTGCTGTTTATGTATTTAAAATGGGCACATTCAACTATTATCCCTTTGTGGATATAGTAATTGTGGCCATTACTATACTGTATGTGTTAGGGGGGGGTTTTTTCTTATAAGTATGTATTTGGTTTAAACATTAATTTGGGGGGACATAATTGGTACTAGCGCCTGCGGGTACACTCGAGGGCCCCCGCCGGCCTATAGTAATCATTGATGTGCAATATATGTGTATGTTAGGGGTTGTTGTGTTTATAGTATAGATATATATATATATATTATACTATATATATATATATCTATATATATATATATATAGTACTTTACTTTTTTTATTTATATAGAGATATTTTTTATTTCTTTATCTTTATTTATTATTTTTTATTGTGGGGCTGGTCTGTGTGATTTTTTTTATTGTGGGTAGTTGGGGGTGGGTGAAGGAGCTATTAGCCCCAACGGTGGTTTTTAGAGGGCTTGCAGGTGGGAGGCGGAGGGCTTAAACCCTTCATGACCGTTAGCGGTATTAACTGCTACGGTGTGAGGGGTTAAGTGCAACCCGCAACCCCCGCAAGCCCTAAACTCACACCCAGGGCCAAATACCCCCTTCACCACCCCCGCTACCCACAATAAAGCTGGCACGGTGGGTTAAACCGCTTCATTGCCTTAGCGTTTTAGCCGCTAGGTAATTAAGTGGGCTGTACATGCATTTTTCCTGCCTCGGATGCATGCCGGGGGGCTCCGGTGCTGGTATCAGCTCCGGAGACCCCCGGCATCAATCACAGGCAGGAAAAAGGGCTGATTTTTTCTAAGTGTCGCCCTTGCCGATGCATCTCCTCCACCAACTTGCCAACTTTAGTTGGCGGGCTGGATTCCCGATAAACTCTCCATTCTGGAGTGCCGATCAGCACCGAAGAGCTGATCGGAGCTACCTGAATTCAGCCGGGTTCAAAAAGTGCCGATAAGTGGCTTATCGGCAGCCAGATGCCGATAATTTTTTATCGAGAAGAAAAGTTCCCGATAATTCCCACTTATCGGCGCTTACTGAATTGGGTGGGCAAAAAATGGCGAAAATATGCCGAAAAAGCCTTATCGGCGCTTACTGCATGAGGCCCCTAGTCTGTTGGCAATTAATTTAGAGTATACTTTGATGTCTGTGTTTATAGAGAGGTTGGTCTATAGCTCTTACAATCAAGGGGATCTTTTCCTTGTTTATAGATTAGTGATATAGACGCTGGAGCATATGTTCCAGGAAAGTAGCCCCTGCCAGTACAGCGTTAAACATTCGGAGCAGGTATGGGGCTAATAGTTTAATGTATTTTTTATAGTACAGACCTGAAAAACGTCCGGGGCTCGGGGCTTTAGATGATTTCAGGTTTTTGATCACTTGGGTGATTTCTTCCATAGCAAATTCCTTCCCCAATACCTCTTTTTCCCAATCAGTCAGTCTTGGTAGGTTTGAGCTTGCTAGAAAATCCTGCAAAGCTCTTTTTCTATTGGGGTTGTGTGCCACTTTCTCCCTGTTACAGAGGTCTTCGTAATATTTTTTAAATTCGTCTACGATCAATTTTGGATTTGCTGAGAGGGCTCCTGATTTCAGTCTAATGGCCTGAATATTATAATTTGGGAGTTTGTTCCTTAATTTATTTGCTAGCATGGTATCTGGACTGTTCTCTTTCTCAAAAAATTGCCTTCTTGACCAATTTAACGAATTATCCACCTGGGAGGTTAAGAGTAAGTTCAATTCAATTTTAATATCTTTGATTTGCTTTTTAAGGGTGGTTGGACTGTTATCTTATTTATGTTTTATGAATAAGGCATTCAGTTTGGTCTGTAGTAGCAAAATGTTCGCATTTCTGTCTCTCTTTCTTTTGGCTGCAATACTGATCAAAATTCCTCTTATGATAGCTTTGTGTGCCTCCCAAAGAGTCGAATGAGAGTCTACCATCCCTTTGTTTAACCTAAAGTATAGGTCTATTTCGCTATTTATTAGTTGCGCAACTTCTGGGATTTTCAATAGAGATTCATTTAGTTTCCAATTTGCTCGGGGTCTGTCTAAGCTTAATTGAATGCACCGTAGCTCTATTGGTGCATGATCTGACCAGGAAATATCATGTATCCCAGTATGGGAGATCTTTGGGACCAGTCTACTTGATACAAAGGTAGTCGATTCTGCTATATGTTGAGTGGGGGTGTGAAAAGAAGGTATAATCCCTATCAAAGGGGTGGAGTTCTTCTTTTATGCCTAACCTCAACGTGGATGGGTTATCTTTGCTGTGTATTCGCAGGGGGCCTGATCTGTCTATTTTGGGGTTTAAAACTGTATTGAATTCACCAGCTGCTATCATTTGTCCTCCCGCTACTGTGTTTATTTTATCAAAGACTGAGGTAAAGAAGGAAGGGTCGTAATCGCATGGGGCATATATTGAAACTAGGGTTAGATGTTGGCCATCTATTGAACCTGTAAGTATTAAATATCTACCCTCCTTGTCCTTTGCCACTGAATCTAATTTAAATGGGCATCTATTGTGAAAAAGTATTGCAACCCCAGTTTTTTTTTGGACGAGGATGATAAATAAAATTGTCTGTAGTGTGTCAAAATATTTTGGGGAACTTCTATTACTAAAATGTGTTTCTTTAAGTAGGACTATGTTGGCTTGTTTCCTATGGTATTCAGCTATTGCCACCCGTCTTTTCCCTGGGCTATTCAGTCCCTTGATGTTATGGGAGATTATAGTTGTCACCATCAATAATTAGTCGTGTAGCTTCTTAGTACTGTTGTAGTAGGATCTGTGTTGAGTGTATTTTTCTTTACCTTAGACTCTTCTTTCCAGAGTATAGGATCAAACTCGTGCCGTCAAAAAGGAGAGAACGGACCAATCCTCCAGGTATGTGAGAGGGAAGGGTAGGGAAATGGCAGAGGGGAGGGAACAAATTTGTAGATCCAAGTGTAGTCATTGACCGCCTTGGCTCTCTTGCCTTTGGGACCTGACTGCTATCATGAACATCGTAAAGGGGTGTCCAACAAACCGAATGGACACGGTCCCCAGTTTCCCCAAGGTCTTGGTTGAGTGTTGAGGGCACTTGTTATAGGACACATGGCGAAGGCCGGGATGGGCTTTTCTCCAGCATTGCAGAGGGACGCCGACCATTACCTGCCATGGAGAACCGTTTAACCGGGGACAATCTGACCCCTACGCTGAGCAGCTAAGCTGCTGCATACATGAGTCTGCGGGCCCCCTTAACTAATCCCGCTCTTCTGCCCTTCTTTGTGGCCCAGCATTCATACTCATTACCCTATAATGTTCGGAGGGGGGCCTCCTTCCCCCGGGCTACTTCGGCGGGAACACCTATGCCGCCAGTCCTGTGTCGGGATTCACCTCTCCCTCCTCTCTCAGGCCGTCTCCTCTGGAGCTGCTGGAAACCAAGATGGCTGCCGCATTTAGATGATATTTTGAGTGATACAACTTTATCAACAGAACTTTGAACAAATCGGACAAACGTGGTGAGACCCCTTTAAGACTTAATTGATCCTAATTGGTATCAATTAAGGGACTTATCTTGCTGTTTTGGTGCTGCTGACCTCATTTTTGTCCACCCAGGCTCGGGAGAGGATGCGTCTTCAGCCTCCAGGTTAGTGGATTCTTTATTTAGGCCGACTTTTCTTAGGAAAGTCTCACTTTTTTCAGGGCATCTCAGGGTGATGGCAGACTCGTTCTTCAGCACCAGGAGGCCAAAGTGGAATACCAAGCGGTAGCGAATCCCCTGGTCTCTTAGGGATTTAGTCATTGGCAGGAGACTTCTGCATTTAGCAAGGCTAGTTGAAGAGAGATCCTGAAAGACCAATAATTTGACCCCTTCAAACTCCACATTTCCAGAGGCTCTTGTTATTTTACATAATGCTTCTTTTATTCGAAAGAAGTGTAATCTGATAATTATGTCTTGTGGTCGGATCCCTGGCTGCGGTCTGGATCTAAAGGCCCTATTGCATCAGTCTAAGTGCAGGTTTGGCTCAGGTTTGTGAGGGAACACATGCGTCAGCCATTTTGAGACGAATTCGTCAGGGTCAGTTATTTCCTCTTGTTCCCCACTTAGCCGTATATTGTTTCGTCTGTCCCTACTCTCTGTGTCCTCTTGCTTATCGGACTGGTCATTTATCAGGGACTATAGCTGTGCTGTAGTTTTTACATTTTTACGCAGGGCTTTAATAGTGGTCCAGGTGTTTCTCCACCTCATCGGTCCTATCCCCAATGCTATTGACATCGCGTCTTAAATCCGACAGCTCTTTGTGAAAAAAAATACTTTATTTCATTCCAGAATTCTCGTCTTTTCTTGTGACCAGTTCTTTGTCTCTATCGTTGTTTTCATCTTCCGATCCCTCATCCTCCGATTCTGTACCTTCTTGTGGTGCCGGAGCCTCGGCGCCTTCCATTCGTGTCAAATCATTTTGATTGAAATAATTTGTTAAGACGGAGGTAGGGCGTCCACGATTTTGCTTTAGTGGGCATCCTTTAGGGTTACGATCCCTGATTGTTGTAGCTGATTACTGTTTTTGCACTAAATTGATGCTATAATTGTGCCGTGAAGTATGGAATTCGCACTCTAAGCTACCATTCCTCTAGCCTTCGCGCATGCCGGGCTCCTCCTTTTAACTAGTTGTGTATGGTCTCTTTGTTTCGAAATGGCATTGAATACTTACAGTACATAGGAAAAGCGAAAACAGCTCTAATAAAAGAACTAATGAAATGACGCCATTGGCAACTAGCACTGATGAGGGCAGTGGAGGTGATATGGGTGCTCATACCATGGGCAGGATAGCAGCCGGTGGCAGTTCAGACAGCAGCAGCAAATCTCCATCTCTGGCGCCCAGTCACTGCTGCGGCAGCAGTCGCAAAACATGTACAACTGTATATATTATAAATCAGTGAAGGTCACACACAAATGAGGTTACCTGAAAACGTAAGAATTGAAGGCACTCAGGGAGTATCTCAAAATTTAAATCAATCCTTTATGATAAAGCGTAATACAAATAAGCGAAATAATCCTTAGCCTATCACAATAAAAACACTTAAATCTCGTCAACAAATGGCAGTAGCTGTCAGTTGTGTCATTCCTACACCTATAATCAGAAACGGTAATACAATAACAATAATTGTGAGAAGGAGTGGCTCAGTGAGACACTGACTGACACTGAGATTGCTGCAGGGGAGCCTGGTTCAATTCCCGGTGTCGGCTCCTTGTGACCTTGGGCAAGTCACTTTATCTCCCTGTGCCTCAGGCACCAAAAACATAGATTGTAAGCTCTACGGGGCAGGGACCTGTGCCTGCAAAATGTCTCTGTAAAGCGCTGCATACAATTAGCAGCGCTATACAAGAACATGCTATTATTATTATTATTATTATAATTAATTAATGCAGAGCAGCATTACCGTCATAGTGAATTCTAGTGAGAATCACTACAATCGGTATAGCACGTGAGTTTGTATGGAAAGCTCAACCCCATTATAGCGCGGTCCTCGGGGGCCACCCGATCCGACCGCGCTATAACCAGGGTCGCGCTAATTTAAAACAAAAATGGCTGCCGCGCGCCCGATTGGGAGGTGGGAGGAGAGGGGAAGAGGTGGAGTGAGGCGCCGGCAGCCCTACATGTCCCCCATCAGCCACCGTAACTCCCTTCGCACTTCCCCCAACAGCCTCACTTCCCCAAGCAGCTCCACACAGATCCCTCCCTGCCAGCCCCACACAGATCCCCGCACTGATCCCTGCCCCAGCCCCGCACGAATCCCCCCCCAGCCCTGCACCAATCCCCTCCCCAGCCCGCATCGATCCCCGCCAGCAGCCCCACGATGCCCCAGCAGCTAACACCAAAGGTAGGGGGTGGGGCTGTGTGCATGCTGTGAGCGTGCTGTGAGCGTGCTGTGAGTATGTGCAGTGTGGTGTGAGTGTGTGCAGTTGGTAGTATGTGCAGTGTGCTGTGAGTGTGTGCAGTGTGCTGTGCAGTGTGCTGTGCAGTGTGTGCAGTTTGTTGTGTGTGTGTGCAGTGTGTGGTGTGAGTGTGTGCTGTGAGTGTGTGCAAAAAAACACGTTATAAGCAGATCGCGCTATAACGGGGTTGAGGTGTATATCTTTATTTACTGTATATAGCGCCATTAATGTACATAGCGCTTCACAGCAGTAATATATGTGACAATCATATAAATAACAAATAATACAAATAACACAAAGGGAAGAAGTGCTTCAGACATAAAAGTGACATTTAGGAAAAGGAGTCCCTGACCCGGGTAAACATGTGCAGCAAGTTAGGTATAGTATAATATGGGATACGTCCGTCCACACTCTAATTAATTAAATGTTAGCAACACTAGAGACACATAAAATCAACTAACGACATAGTCAAATAGTAAGGCTATGTGAAATTCAAACTACAGAATATGGTATGGCAAGAATCACCATTTAAACAGTCACAAATACATTATAAAGTGCAAAAGTGTAAGGAAACATGGTGTTATGACGTACTGATGTGCTAACACCCCCAACGTGCGTTTCGCTAAACGCAGCTTTGTTAAATATAGCATTGCTCCTTTGTGCTTCCTTCAAGATTTGAGGTCCAATAACATCTTTAGGGACTTTATTGCCTTTGACACTTTGTCTGGAAGGAAACATGGTACATCATTGGTGTTATCTGCTCTCTCTGCTGTATCATGCCCTGGATTTCTTGTAGAATTTTTCCATCCTTAACTGCTGTTGATCCATCATCTTGTTAGGGGGAAATTATTTTTATCTTCTCAATCATAAGCTGCAGCTTTAAAGTTTTGTTATCTTCAATAATGCTCTTCACCGCAGTTCCATCTTCAGTTATGTGCTTGTGGATCAACTTGCATAGCTCTATATATATATATTTTGTTCTTTCATTTTGTGATTGCTTAATTTATTGTTGTTTCCTTGGTAACTGCATGTATCAACTAATATTTTCTTATTGAGCTTTTTGTTAGCGATTCCTCCCGTTTTTCTTGCATTTTCAACTACAATCTTCATTAGTTTTTTAATAAATATTTGTTAGAGTATCCCATGCATCTCAAGAAACGTGAAGCAATTTTTCAGCTCTTGTTGAAATTCTCTCCTGATTTTCTTGAGATATTTGATGTTGATTGTTTTTGTCTTCTTTTTAATCAGATTTCATCTTTACACCTTCACATTTAGATTTCAGTGAACAAATATGTAATTCCCTCTTGCATCAAAACGGTTAGGGACTGTGAAGTCTTCAATCAAGTTTCTTGTTAGCTAAATATAGTACATTTAATTATAGAAATAATGTACTGCTTCCCTCTAAACAGCTCCTCAGCACTAAGCTGTGCTGATCGTACACATGGCTGGCCTGGCCTATAAAGAGACACCTTTTGCAGACTCTTTGCTTCACAACAAGCTTGCTACTGTACCTTGGAGTTCAAGTTGTTTAGCTCCATTGCTGCTTTGGAAGCTGCCTGACTGCTTCAGCTAATTCCTGGTACAGACTCTGGCTTGTCTTTTACTCTTCTGTCTGCAGCCAGCCCTGACCCCTGCATCATCCGACTACTCTCTGCCTGCCGCCAGCTCTGACCCCTGCTTCATCCGACTACTCTCTGCCTGCCGCCAGCTCTGACCCTTGCTTCATCCGACTACTCTCTGCCTGCCGCCAGCCCTGACCTCTGCTTCATCCGACTACTTTCTCCCTGCTGCCAGCCATTACCCCCTTCTTCATCTGACAACCCTCTGCCTGCCGCCAGCCCTGATCCCTGCTTCATCCAACTATTCTCGCCCTGCTGCCAGCCCTGACCCGTGCTTCATCCGACTATTTTCTTCCTGCCGCCAGCCCTAAGCCCCTGCTTCATCTGACTACTCTCTGC
This sequence comes from Ascaphus truei, assembly GCA_036426205.1. NCBI lineage: Eukaryota > Metazoa > Chordata > Amphibia > Anura > Ascaphidae > Ascaphus > Ascaphus truei. Next base: position 103,153 of record WSYH01000896.1, on the reverse strand, counting down.
CTGCCGCCAGCCCAGACCCCTTGCTTCATCTGCATAATCCTCTGCCTTCCCGGATCCCTATGTTCCATTCCAGCTCTCACCCTGATCCCAGGTACTTTATCTGACTCTTCCCGTGGATATCCCAGTACATATACATAAATATGTGTATGTGTATGTGTGTATATACACACAAATATAGAAAAAAAGGAAATGTTTGTCAGTGCTTATCAACAGCCATGATTAAATATGATATGAAATATGTAAATATAATGTGCAATGTGAATAATTAGTGCCTATAACATTGTGATAAAAAAATATATAGTGAGTACAAACAGAAAAGAATGCAAAACAAACATATCAAAAGCAATTGATAAAAACATGAACAAATCTGTGAAAGTCCCTGGAAAAGGATATAGTTAAAAAAAAAAAAAAAAACATTTGTGGGGGTTCTCAATAAATCTCCGGAGTCTAGGGCAGCTTCTCAAGCGATAAACCACATCAACGAAGAACGACCGTAAAAATATAATTTGTAATAAACAACTGAAGACAAATGCTCACTCACAATGTAAATGAGTTGAGATCGCAGTGGGTATATGGTTACAGAAAATTTACCGGAGATCCGATTCCTATAGATGTTCTGGAATCAAAGGAGCCCAGAGACGGTCATCTACAAAGCTGTACGACTTTGTGATTGAAATAACCCTTCTCAAGATTCCAAATCACCCCAACAAATCAGCAATGGTATGGGCTCACCCAGTGAATAGCAATTTGGTCCTTTGCAGTCCGAAAAGAATTGCCGCTAGATAATGAATTCTGTCTTGTACAGTAGCTCCACAAATCGCAGTGAATATGGCATTATAACAGATCTGTGCTGTGTATACAGAGCACCTGTGCCCGTAGTACCGGCTTCTCTCATACCTAAAATAAATAACTTAAAGCGTGTGAAAATATAGATTCTTTGTCCCAATAAATTGGTCTGACACAGGATTGTTGCAGTTTCAAATGATTTATTCTTCTAAAGGTAGTTACAATAAGCTTCAAGAAAATTCCAGCTAAAGATGGAGAACAGACTTAGGCTATGTATTTCTGTTCTGACGCAAACAGGATTCATACAGTTATTTTCTAGCTACTAAATTAACCTATTCATGGATTATTAGGCAGTAATAAGATTAGAAACTCGAAAACTGTGTTTTATTTATATTAAAAAAAAGAATCATGCACGGTTATAACGCTGTCTCAACATGTGGCCTCCGACCACTGCATTATAACGGGGTTCAGCTGTATATATAACGTGTATATGTGTGTGTGTGTATAAATATATGCACACACATATATACACGTGTGTGTGTATAGTCAGAAACATATACATACACACACACACACACACACACACACACACACACATACAAACAGACACACAAACAAGAAATATCAGCGTAAAAGCAGAAATAAGTGTCAAATGATAAATAAACATAATGTGCTCTAGCACATAAATAGCACAGTATAGTGACCAAAGATAAATATCACAATCAATACAGGGTGGGCTAAATTAGCCAATATTGATGTAAAAGAAGGAGTCTGGTAATAGTTGAAATTGCAATTGGACAAACCAAATCCAATTCGTGAATGTGGCCAAAAAAGAAAAATAGAGCTGCTTTTCTCCTATTAACAGATCGATATTTATTAAGCTAAAGCATGTAAACCATTATCAATATGTTCACAAAACATCAATATGAAAATGAATATGAATCACAATCACAATCACACTAAAAAGACCATAAAAATGAGCAACCAGTATAAAATGACAAAATCCACTAAGTGGGGTAATAAAATGTTCAACTCCTGTTTGAGATGGGTATTAGATTAGAATGAATCCCACAGTGCTGGCCTAGTTTTATGGGTTTAGTACAGTATATAATGATAAAGATAATAATAGTCCAATAGGAGGGGAGACATACAGGGAATGTACTCCTCAAGATATTCTCTCTACCCTAATTTGCAATCCCAAATGTAATGTACTCCAGTTAAATACATTTTCTGTGGATAAGATCAATGGGAAATCCCTTTTATATGGGCTCTTCTTGTTGGAAAGGGGGTATGGAAAGGATATAACCTTTCCATCTAGGCCAACCTCGATCCTACGGGGAATCCATGCTGTATCTGCTTCTTCTAAACAGCTGATCTCCGGATAACTAGAAGGGGAATCCCATAAGTGCATTCTCCTATTGCAGCACCGTCATCCTATGCACACTATCAACGGTGCACTCATGTATGAAGTACCCAGAGATTTTTTTTAAGGTGCATGCTATAAAGATAGCACCACTTTAAAAATCATGGGTTTGGAACATGTTCCTAACGCAATACCTGGGCCAGATACATTCTAATTATGTAGTCAAGAATCTTTTTGGATATTCAAGTTTAATTCACTTACAAGAAATCAGCTTTTATCTCTCGGTATACCCCTGCTTGTCTCCTGCTCTCCACCCATAGCTGTCTCCTCTCCAAACATTTCACCTCTACTGCTCTCTCTCGCCTTAAACCCTTTCCCTTACATGTGGAACTCCCGCACACTCATTACACAACAAGCACCCTCTCCCGCCACGAACATTAAAATTCACCTCTTAAATGAAGCATTTCAATAGCCTAGATTCATGGTTACTGTCCCACACCCAAAGTCGCTCCTACCAACCATTGGCAAGCACTGCCCTCTACTGCACTTTTTCCCTCACCTGCTGTCTCTGTAAGGCTTCCAACATTCCACTTAGATTGTACGGCTATGGCCCCAGGGCTCCCTGCTGCACACGCACATGGCGGCCTGTCGGCGTGTGCACAGACTACAGCCGTGATCGGCGGTCTGTAGGGGAGATCTAGGGGAGTGAGGAGGGCGAGGTCATGACGGAGGGCGCGGCCATGGTGGGGCATATCTGCCCTTCCTTTGGCTGCATGCCGAGCACGTGACCGCATTGCGGCACGGGAAGACAAAATTCTTGTCTTCCCAGCGTACGCGTCACAGCGCTTTGCGCGCCTACACACACACGGCCACTGGGGCCTGCCCCATAGAGGGATGTGCTGTGTGGCGCGCACACCATAGCACGCACCACAGTGGCCACTGGGGACCTGGCCTAAGTTGCCCGGGACAGGGATTTCCTTTCCTATTGTCTGATGCTGTTGTTCCTATTGTATTATAATTCCCTGTACTTTTTTTTGTGTCTGTTGTAAAGCACTGAGTACACTGTAGACACTATATAAATACAGATATACATATTTAGCCCTTTTTCTGAACCCTCGCAAAGGAACTACTGGTCACTGTACGACACCTGCGGCTCCAGGAGATCTGAGCCTCCGTTAGCTGGGAGCCTTGGGTAACACTCATACACTTACTTAGCGCAGCGCCTCCACTTACCCAGGATCCCCGTGATGTGAGATTCCCCTGGGCAAGAAATACAACAACACACATATATATATGCAACCAGTTTTACTATATGATAATGCACGGAACCTTATCACTCTATATTATAGCAATATAACCTTAACGTGTACCTCTCATCAGGAGCAACGCCTCCGTCCCCTCACCGCGTGCCCCACACACCGTGTCCATGTATAGTATATTGTATAGGCTCAGTTCTTTAACCACTCGCTCAGTGTTCCTAAAGAGTTTAGCCTAAGGCGGGATCAGCGCCTGTTGACCGGTGTTGGTGCACTTGTTGTTATAGTACCTTCCGGTCACGGCGGTGACCGGTACCTCTTCGCAAAGGGTCAGATGAATCAGCGGTCTGTCTCCTGGGTCTCAATGTCCAGCCGTCTGGTCCCAGACGACTCGCCAGCTCCGCACGCTCGTCCCTTTGTCCCTAGCTGTCTACACAGTAAGGGTGATGCTCGCTACCACTATGGCCGTTCCTGCAGCACCGCATCCTTTGGTGACTTGAGGGAACACTCATGGGGCCTACGGGGTAGCCTGTCCTATGCAGGTGGGTCACTGACCCCCTGCACCCACACTACCTCTCCCTTCACCACCCGGGTCCCCTCTGACTAACTCAGCCTAACACCTGCAGTAAACACACTGCACTCACACAGTACCTGCAGCAACTGCACTGCACTCAACCGCACTGCACTCAACCGGTACCTGCAGCAACGCACTGCACTCACACCGTACCTGCAGCAACCCACTACACTCACACCGTACCTGCAGCAACCCACTGCACTCACACGGATACCTGCACACACAAACTGTGCCTACTTGTCAGCGCTCACAGCACTGCCAGCCGTGACAAGACTGCACACTCACACCTAAGGGCAGGGTCCCTAGCCTAGGGGCCGTCACTCAGTACTTACCCCCTACCCTGGTGGGGATTGGGGCCTGCCTGGGATCTGGGGAACCATACCTGGTGCAGGAGCCACTTGCTCCCTACACCCTTCCTTCCCCTTCCTGCATCCAGCTTCAACTGCCAAACGTGGTCCCGCAACATTGTAGCCTTCCTCCATAGGAGGAGCTGCAAAACCCTATTTGCTGGCTGGCTGCACGTGATGTGGGTGAAAGGGCAATCCCCAGAGGCTGCTGGGAATTGTAGTCCACTCAGGACCTCTTTAGCATTGGGATTGCGTGCGCTACCCTTACTGCGCCTGCGTGACCAACGCGCAGGCTCGTGCAACCTGTCATGGCGGCCCCCGCTAGCCGGGTGTGCCGCAGAGCCTCGGAGCGCTACATGCGGGGGTCTCTGGGGCTGAAAAGAGACCGGGGTTACACATATATTAACAATTTGTGTTTATATGTCTCCATTTCCCATGTTTACTAGGCAAGGCCTACATAAGAGAGCTAAAGGTATCTCCCTCGGATATTAGAAAATGTATTGGTGTGAACACCCTAAAATGTTTAGCATTATTCATTGTTTTGAAGCTTAAATCATTCCCTCAAGGTTTAATTAATTTTATTTTTGTAGAGCACATGCTATCACTATGTCCTACATACTGTGTCATGTATTCAAATCTATTGGAATATCCTGAAATTGGATACATTTGTGAAATATGTCAAATGGATAATATGGTACTCACTAAACAGTCTCCATAAGAAATTACATATGAATCATCATGGATAATACATTCTCCGTGCTTAAAGTAAGGCTTGATTATGCTTGGTCCATACTGGTATTTCATTGTTTATTTTGTACTCATTGTTGAATTTTAGTCAAAAATATTACAAGTAATAAAATATGCATTTTATTATTTCACAATGTCGTAGGTAAACTATGTCACTATGCTACCCTTGTTGTCTATCCAGCTAATTAGTGGTGGGACTGTAATCTTTCCAAAAAGTGTTTTTTTTGTTAACTTTAGCATGGTATATAGTAATAATTAAAAAAGAATGCAAGCCTATTGTAATGTTTTTTGTGCACACATTTTCCACATTTATATTATTTTAGTGAATACAGCGGTAACTTAAGAAGCATCCTGCAGGATATTGTTATAGTAAACTGTAATATGAACCCTGATTTACCATTGATTGATTGAATGGGGCACGTCGCCCTTGCAAAGAATAACTCACAAGTCATTCATGAGTCTCCACTGAAATTGGGCCGCGTGCCTCCGGATTGCTACAGATCTTTGCGTGTCACTCAACCCTTCCTTCTGATTTATCAGGATTCTAAATCCAAAGTGTGACTTGCAAAAATGTTTTCCTTTGTACTTCAACATAGAACGCCATTATGTGCACATATTGTGAAGTAACTTTTCTGGTGAAAAAAAGTGTATGTTGTCACACCATGACAAGTCCCAGTTGGTTAGCCTGGTAGTTTATTGCCAATATACTCGTCATGACTCCTGAGTTTGCTGAGTATATGCCTTCCTGTAGCAATTATCACTCATAAGATTTGCAATTTGGTTTGTTAACTTATGAATAATAAAATATCCTAACCACACAAACATTTTGCTCTGCTGCAGTGTAAATATTTATTTGGTTTAACCTAGATATTCAAGACTATGTTAGTGGACGGTTTTGTTTTTCTTAGCATTTTGGCTCCACATATGGTGAATTTGCAGTTGCATATACTAGTTATATATACATATAGTGTACATTATAATTCCCTACAATCCCTTTGGTCCCTTTAAAAGCAATCACTTTTTGTGGGTTTTTCAATTTGTGCATAGTTTTATTTTTTTGCAAAGCGCATTGTTTCAATTATGTGCAATTTTGTATAATTAATAGCCTGTCATCATAATATATGAACTTCTGGCTTTTAGCAAATTACAATATAATTATATTTGTTTTTTTGTTTTTAAATGTTTTGTATTAACTATTTCTGCTCATTAATTATAACCCAAACTATCAGATTTAAATTACTTTTTATGGTGTTAAACTGAATATTTAATTTTGTTTTTTTCAAATAGATTTTTTTACTTTATTTTCTTGATTAAATTACATTATGCAAGATTTTCTTTTCTTGATTGAAAACATTTAATTTACTGATTACCATATGGCATATGAATCACTTATTTGTGCCGTTTATTCAAAGTCTATTTTGTATTGTTTCGTTTTGCGTTCATGTTTGCGATGTGTATGAAATAGAAATGTAAAATTATAATAAAAATAAAAATAAGACCACACACACTTAAAATGTAAATTTACACTAAACCAAAGCATACATCATTTTAAAAAAATGCTCTCTTAGAATATACATTGTTATACATTTTTTTTAGGATACTAAACTCTCTAGTATACATTTTGAAGGCTAAGCATATTTTCAGCTTGATTAATTACATTCTATTGATTTTGCCACTTTTTCTCATGAGATATGAACTTAACTAGTATGTAAAGCATAAATCATGATAGAAATAACAAGATGGGCATTTAACATGTCAGAGAAATAAAAATCAGGGTATGACATATTGATTTAACAAATATGTTGCTCGTATAGAAATGTAATGCATCATACATATAAGCTGACAAATATATATTTTTACATTGAATATTAGAGACAATAACAATGCAAACATTCATTCATAGTGGTGCTTGCAATAATTTACTGTGTAAAATGTTTCTGCTTTTAATTTTCTCTGAAAAACCTCAAACGGGACTTTGTGGAGTGGAAGAGTAGAAGAGCACACTAGTATAATAACAAATGGGATGCCTTCTATAAAATGTATTTTCCGAGACTAAATTCCTCAGAGAGCTGCTACTTTAACATTTTGCTGTCTACGAGCTATAATGGTTGATGGTTTCTAGATAAAAATCTGTTCAATGCATTATAGTTCGATACGATTGTGTCACATATTGTTTCTAAAGTAACAAAATATCTGATTAGGCATTAATTATGTGCATTTTTAATCAACCATAGATAGTATACTGAACCTATCTCAATGAAGTTGGCTAATCCATCGTAAAACTTGTTATGTAGATTAGTGCCAGTGTTTTTTAAGTCAGTGAAACTGGTTTGATCAGCTCTCCTGGTGCAGCCATATTTTTTATTTCTGTGGCTCAGGCATCAAAATTAGATTGTAAATTGTTCAGGACAGACACTAATTGTGCTTGCAAATTCTATTTACATAGCTGTGTACATTGCTAGTGCTGTGTAAGAAAAATTATAATAAAAAAATATATATATACATATATGTGGCCAGGTCTCCCTCTGGGTTTTCCCATCCACCTTAGTTCCCCACTTACCTCCGCTATAGCGGGGGAACCAGCAGCGTGTGCAGGGAGATGCTGGGTGCCACCGGATTGTCAGGCGGACCCGGCACAGCTTTAGTGGGGTTGCAGTAGTGTCTGGCGTTGCGAGCGCATCGCCGGAGCTCCGTGTGGAGTGAGTACTCAGGGCGACACTATCTTAGATATGCGCGCACATGCTCAGTACGTTTTGCGCATGCGCATTGGACAGTAAAGTGCGGAGGCCATTAAGAGGTTAGTCACGCATGCACAGTGCATCTAAATAGCGCCCGGCCATTACAGAGAAGCTCCGCAGGGGAACCACAATCCCCAGCAGTCCCAGGGGCTGCTAGTCAGATGTTGCACTACAGGCAATAAGGCTCCAGGATTTCCCTGCTAACAGAGATGTTACATTTGGCACGCTGTGATCCACTCCAGTTGAAGCTGGAACACAGAAGGGTGAGGGTGTGTGTGCAGGGTGCACTAGGCCAGAGACCCCCTTATAGGCCCCAGCTAGGTCCCAACTCCCCCATAAGCTTGTGGCTGCTACAGGGATAGGCCCAATAGATAGGGACACTGCCCCTGTAGCTGCAAAGTGTCAGCGACACAGCAAGATGCCACACAGTATCTACGGCCTGTGGTCTGGGACCAGACCACCAACGAATTATAGACTCTTCATGGTGGGACACTTCAGCGGGAGTCCACCCAATGCAGAGGTGGAGGCTTCACTTTCAATGACATTGCTGGATCAGCAGATCCCTGTTTGCTCTTCGGCCATACCCGGGTGCTGGAGCACCTGGGCAGGTACCTCAACAAGTGCACCAACAACACTTTTTTGTGGGCAGCGCCTCATACACAGTGGAGTTGCTCCTGTGGACACATGAGGACACCGGGTGGTTTGGTGCCCAGGGCACCTCAGTACTTTGGGGGAAACCCCCACCAGTGTGTGGACAAGGCGGTTGGGGGCACTGTGGGGTTACAGCCGTGCGAGGCATGCCATACATATGTTATTCAGTTATATATATATGTACTTATCTGATGCTCAGTAAACCTGTTATATACTAATTATATATATATATATATATATATATATATATATATATATATATAAGTGTATATATTTTGTATATTTATATTTATATTACAACAGTATATATTTTGTATATTTATATTTATATTACAACAGTATATATATTTTGTATATTTATATTACAACAGTGTATATATTTTGTATATTTATATTACAACAGTGTGTATATATTTTGTATATTTATATTACAACAGTATATATATTTTATATATTTATATTTATATTACAACAGTGTATATATTTTGTATATTTATATTTCAACAGTTTTATATTGTTGCATACTGTATTAATAGAACAATATATTGTATCTTCTTGATCTACTGTCTCTAATTTTTTTACTTACCGGAATGTTTTTCTTTACATTGTAGGGAGACAACTCTTCTGGTGGACAAAATAAGTGAGGAGAATGATGAGAGGTGTGCATTAAGGGTCAAATACACTCTGCAGGAAAATCCCAATCTCACTGTATCCGAGACCAGCATAAAGAAGATGAGACGCAGCATTGGATGGAAATATGGACGTGTGAGGTAAGTACTGGACAGTACAGGAGGTAAAAGTGTTGTTTAGGAAACTGTTTTGTACCGCTAAAATTATTTATTCCTTGTCATTACAGAGCGTACCCCATGATAAGGGACGCAAACAAAATCAAAAGAGTAGTCATGGCCCAGGCATGGATCGACAGTGGGGAAACTTTCCAGGATTGCATCTTCACAGACGAATCTACTGTGTCGCTGGAGAGATATGCAAGCTTTGAATTCCACAAAAAGGCCGCATATCTTTGAAGCCGCGGCCAAAACACCCCGTGAAGCTGCATGTGTTGAGTGCCATCTCTAGGCGTGGACCAGGATACATTGCCATCTTTGAAGGTAAAATATATAAAATATAATGTAGCATTATGCACTGTACTTTACTAGTGTAGCCTTACTGTATGCACTGTACTGTACTATTGTGCAGTTTTTTTAGCACTTTTCTTTTCTTGCTATAGGAATCATGAATAAAGCTTTCTTCCAAGACAACATTGTCCCTGAGGTGCAATATATCACATGCGAGTTCCCGAATGATCACCGCTTCTACCAGGACAACGATCCGAAGCACACCGCAACAACAGCGCATATCCTTGAGCGCGGTATCAACTGGGTGAAGACGCCAGCGGAGTAAGTGCAGTAGACCGTGTCTCATTTTTTCCCCCACTGTTTTTACTGTGTACTGTATCTCTTAAACTAATTGTCCTTTTATTCCAATGACAGATCGCCAGACTTCAATCCGATCGAAATGGTCTGGCATCAGCTGAAGGACCATATCCGGAAAGTGGCAAAACCCTCCAAAAAGAACGAGTTGTTGAAAGGCATAATGAGTTTTTGGAACGTGTACTCACCGTGGAACGCTGCAATAAATATATAGACCATATTGCCACTGTGTTGCCCATTGTCATCGCGCGTAATGGGCAAGCATCAGGAAAGTAGTACTGTGCTGTAGTATTGTAAGTACAGTATAATACAGGTAAGTATGGCACAGATTTTTTCTTTCCCAATAGTCAGAGTATACAGTAGTTACAGTTTTTTCTTTACAGAGAGAGCAGCACCAGCCATCAGGTTACAGTACATAGTATTTAACAATAGTCAGAGTATACAGTAGTTCCAGTATAGACAAGTTTGACAGTACTACAGTAACTGCCTACTAACTGCTCAATTTTTTTCCTTCCAGAGAAAGCAGCACCAGCCATCTACAGTAGTATTACACATCATACAATGCCATAATACAGTACGCACATAACTGCACTAATTTGTTTTCTTGTCGTTTCAGGAAAAAACGGTGGCCTGGGGGGAGGTGGTGTTTTGTGTCCAGTCTAATCTGTTTGTACAGTAAAATGTACAGTATATAAACAGCAGTAATGATGTACACAAAACCTCTCCTCTCTCAATGAACTACTGTACTGTACACAGAATGAGGAACAAGATAAAGACGAAAAAACAATATTACTATATATATATATTATACATTACAGTATATATTATTAAATAATATTCTTATTAATGTGCATTATTCATGTTTCACCATGTTTTAGAAATGTTTTCTAAATGTTTATCCAATTTCAATCTGCCAAAAGAACTTAATAAAGACTGCATTATGTGTTATTCATGATTATTTTTATTTTTGTATTTTTTGGTTCCTGATAAAATAAAATAAATATTTGTTCACATTCCTGCTAGTCATAATCATTTACAACAACCACAACCCCCCCCCCCCCACCCCTACAGTACACCAATGAATCAGTTAATGGTTTTTTTTAACTCTCAATTCTCCCAATGCTGTGCAAATCGGATTTACATTTCAAAATCGAGAAGAGATTTTCCAAAGCGTTACCGTAAACAAAACCTCAAAGGGTTGGGGGGGAAGGGGTGATTACACGCAGGCGCACTGAGGCTTTGTAGGTCGGCTATGGACGGATTAGAATACAATGGCAATATTCAGAAAATTAACGAGTCTGTGGAGAGAGGGGGTTGGGTGACTCATGCGCAGTAAGCAGCAAGCTCCGATCTCTAAAAGGATTAGAGTACACGCAGGCGCAGTGAGGCGATTGACGCTTGGCTAGGGATGGATTAAAAAAACAATGACTAACTAACTTCAGAAAATGAATAACTCTGTGGAGGTGTCTGTCGATAAGAGTTTGTGTGTGCATGGGGGAGGGATGAAGGATTAGTTGTGCAGCAGTTCAATGAAATAACATACTATACTGTACTGTAGAGTACAGTAATTTCAAAAGGCAGTTCATCATAATACTGTAATTTGATCCCTACATCCCCCAAATACAGTACATAAAAAGCACACAAATCAACCATGTGCAGGCAAACGCACAGATTTAATATCGTAATATCAAGATTGTTTTTGCAGGCTTGTGGATAAAATAACAGTTAAAAAATCATAATTAAATTTTTTTGGGGGGGGACTCAAGCAAGCAGTGGTGGGTGAAGTTACAGGCGCATCTCAAAGAGAATTACACGCAGGCGCAGTGAGGCTTTGTAGATCGGCTATGGACGGATTAAGAACACAATGGCAAGATTCAGAAATTAACGACTCAGTGGAATTTCAAATCCTTGAGCTAGCGTTCGTGAGGGAGGGGGCTGCAGGGTACAGCTGCATGAAATTGAAAGCTAAAGACATACTTTGATTTCAAAAGGCAGTTCATCATAATAATACACCCCCAAATACAGTACGTAAAAAGCACACAAATCAACCATGTGCAGGGTCGCAGTCAAAAGCTACAGCACAGATTGAATATCATAATACAGTAAGATGGGTTTTGCAGTCTCTTGTGGAGAAAAAAAAATTACAATAAAAAATTTTCATTTTTTTTTTGGTCACTCACTCAGGCAAGCAAGCAGTGGTGGGCGAAGTTACAGGCGCATGCGCAGTAAATTCCTGCTGTCAAGCAGGAATGTGATTGAAACCAGACACACGTTCAATGGAATGGTGTGGGAGAGATGTACTGCATTGCACAGAAGATAAGAAGTTGAAATACCCTGCAGTGCAGTTAATTATCCTGAGCGAGGGGAGAGCGCTGTATATGCCGAAATGTGAAACTGTTACAGTACTGTACACGCCTATGCGTTTCAACAATTTTCAAATGTGACATACTGTACAGCAGCACAGCACTGCAAATGCAGACTGTGTACTGACGTAGGTTGAACCGAGAAGGTATTAAACTTCCAAGACAACAGATCGCAAACGCCCCCCTGAGTTTTTACACGGCATTGCAGTATTGCAGACAGCGAGAATAAAATGCTAATATCACGAGCGCGAAAATAACGCAGTTCACTCCGGGCGAAAACGACAAAAAAACGCACCTTACCGGGATAATCTGAGAACCGCGGAACTAGCCGTCTTAGACTCAGATCGGCCATATATGTATATATTTATCAGATGCAAATATACTGTATGCTCATTTGCATGTCTTAGGCAGTCTGCAACCCCGCCTTTCACCATTATCACCCAGCACACAGCACTTCCACTGCAGCAAGGGATTCTGGGAAATGACATGCAAATGAGCACACAAATGTAGCGGTCATGTAAAATGGCTACAGTCATCTCTCCTGCTGACAGTAAGGCCTGGTAAGTTGTGGGCATGCCAGCAGTAATTATGGAGGTTTGCCCTCACACCCTGGTGAGGTGTCATATGTCTCATAGGAAGAGACAACATGCTGTGTGTCCACGGTTAGTGACATCAGAGATGTGCCTGTTCCTAGGGGATATAAGGCACAGCACTGTTCCAAAAGTTAGTCTGTGGAGTTCCTGTTGCTGTGCTGCTGTGTTCAGTAAGAGGCAGATGGAGGTCTGCAACATTGTTGCAGTAGTCTGAATGCAGAGCTGTGAGTCTGGCAGACAGAGACAAGCTGCCCAAGAGAACTGTGTCCAGGGACCTGGCACAGGGCAGTGATCCCTGCGGGGATAGGGAATCCCTATCTAAGGAGAGATACACCTTTTGAGGGAAGCACAGAGACTGATCATGAGTGGCTAGATTATCTGTACTGTGGAGGGCAGCTATGCCCACCGTGACAATAAAGATGGAGCTGATCAGAGAAACCCCTGTGTGTGAGAGTCCAATGATTACACAGGAGGTTGCACCACCGAGGAGTTCCTCGTCAGGATCATCCCCATGCGGACGCAGGGACCCTGGTGAGGTGGAGGCGCTGCACTGGAACTAGGTGAGACTCAGCACACTACCTCAGCTGCCTGTCTGACGGGTCCTCCCCACACACCATCATGCGGGAGACTCAGGAGTCCTGTAGCCAACAGGTGCACCATCAGGCATATCTACACTGTAATGGGGTCCGGTTAGACCACAGGGGCCAATGTGAGATTGGGTGGGTCAGGCCGGGCCAGAAATACCGTTACATTTGGAGGCGCTGCTGAGATCAGATCTGTCATCAGGACAGGCTCTAGCTAGGCACACTGGGAAACAGGGAGAGAGTCTGCTGCCACTCTGTGCTGCGTAGGGACGGACCTAGGGGTGGTCAGGGGGCTGACGGGATATTGTCAGTTCGCAGGGACAACCTAGGGGCCTGAAAGGAGTGAGGGGTCTGGAGCCGGGCTATAGCTGACCGAGTCACCTTGAGGCAGTGCTAGTTGGTAGGATGCCAGAAGGGATAGCCTGTTAACTTGGTCAGGAGTCCTGGAGAGGGTCTGCGCTAGGCTGACCAAGACAGGTAGACGCCCCAAGTACTGCATGGCAGAGCCAGAGTATTCTAGCCCATTCCAGACACTTACCATAGGGAGCACAGACTGGGAGGAAGGAGTCACAGCAGACACTGAGAGAGTGAGCCTAGCCTGAGGTAGTGCAACATGAGTCCAGCCTAGATCAGGTACACATGTGGTGGTGCATCTGAAGCTAATCTTTATTGTACTGGTGTGGTGGCTGCCCCGCAGAACGGAGCCCCATGTACAGTAACAGCAGCGAGAAAATGGCGACCGCAAGAATGGAGGATCCGCGCGGTGCGGATAGTCCAAAATGGCGGACGGAGGCTAATAGAGAGAGCGCACATGGTGTGTGTGCAGGTAAAGAGGACATGGAACAATTGATGAGGCGGTACTACAGTCTTCGAAATTTAGGTCCCAGCCGGGGACGGTGGGATTCACCAGGGGGAGAATCTAGCGGTCATGTAAAATGGCTACAGTCATCTCTCCTGCTGACAGTAAGGCCTGGTAAGTTGTGGGCATGCCAGCAGTAATTATGGAGGTTTGCCCTCACACCCTGGTGAGGTGTCATATGTCTCATAGGAAGAGACAACATGCTGTGTGTCCACGGTTAGTGACATCAGAGATGTGCCTGTTCCTAGGGGATATAAGGTACAGCACTGTTCCAAAAGTTAGTCTGTGGAGTTCCTGTTGCTGTGCTGTGTGTGTGTGTGTGTGTGTGTGTGTGTGTGTGTGTGTGTGTGTTGTATTGGGTCCTGCTTAAGGGGTATCCAGCAGTGCTAGAATCCTTCACAGGTGAAGGCGCTGTCACTGGATGAACCAGGTACACCCCAGGCTCCTTACAGTGGAGGATCAGGCCTCCTGTAAGCCTACAGGCAACAGCGCACCACACGTAGTCCCCCTAGACCCGGGGGAAAGGGGGTACATATATAAATATATATCATTACTATTATAAACGTATTTGATGCACCAAAGTTTGAGTACAGTTCATGAATCTATTTACCACATATAATGCCATTTGGGATTACAGAGGCTTTTCTGGGGAAGCTGATCCGGACACAGCATACCGGCTAGAGGAGCAGGAAGGTGTATTATTGTGAGTAGCGTATACTCCACACCCATTGCAGTTTGACACAGGGCTACTTACCAAGACCCAGCTCACGGTGCCTGCTTTGGCCGCGCGCTTTCGTGCAGCCCCAGCGACCTGTGCACTAGCTGCAGGAGTTGGTTCGGGGCAAATTGGGAGCGTGGGGTGTGGCGAACGCGTCATGGAGCCGATTCACCCTTATTGGCTGAACCAGCTCACACGACGCGGCTGCAGCCCGGAATGTCATTTTCGGTTGTGGCGGCAAAGTGTCGCAGCATCAACCCTGCACGTTGCTGCCAGCAGTAGCTTCTAGTTGGTACTCTTTAATACACTAACATCAAAGAGCGCCGAACGTGCGTGCGCACACGTCGTGAAGCAGGCACCGTGAGCTCGGCCGAAGGCTGCTAAACTCCTGGGAGACTTATCTTAGGCCACACAGGTATTTTTTTTTAAACAAGCCTTAACTTTGCCGATATCTGTGTCCTCTCCTGCCCTCCAGTTTTGCTTGGCATATAAAATTCCATGCGATGTGAACATTTTGAATGCAACTGAGGACAGAGGGGGTGAAAAGAAATACTGCCACTGGCTCACCTATTCTAATTGTGATAAGAAATACATTTAAACAAAAGTCAAACAGACCACTTTTGTTATTAATGGGGCATACAAAAGAGTTATTTTTTTTTTAAAGAAGCAATTTTCAACAGTTAATTCCTATTTAATATGGTGAGAACTCCTGATTTCAGTGTCTGTAAAAATCCTATATACTGTATGATGCTGCTTACTACGGACTATATTGTAATTGTGAAGCGCTTGAGTCCCATTGCGAGAAAAGCGCTATGTGACAAAAGTTATTAGTATTATTTCTGTCTCTATAGAGAGTCTGCAGTTTTTGGGAGAATTTCTATTGTGATACTCACAGTTTAGTGAATAGCCCCCACAGTCTAGTTTTTCTCCAGTGATAATTTCATTTAGCAATTACGTAAAAGTAGAAAATATACATATCCCATAAATATTTTCTTCTTGACGCTGCTGTTGCTTTTGATAACATACTGTAAGCTTTATTAAAAGCCATGCAAAATGCAGCACTGGAAGAAATTCTAGCATTTGCATCTATCCAAGCTTCCATTCCCGTAACATCATGAAAACATTTCCATTTCACAGAAGTTAGTGGGGCAAGAGGTCACCTAAAATGAACACTGAGGAGACCATAAGGGCAAATAAAGTAAAAGTTAATGGATATTCTCTTAGAGTACATATTAAGTTACTAGGTTCAAAATGGTAAAGTGAATGACCAATATTGACAATATAATAATGCTTCATTCTTATATAGTGCTAATAGGAAATGCTGTATATAGAACAATGTATCCAATATAATTGATAGACAAGGGCACACGGATTTGAATAAAAAAATATAGCTTATTGTGCCATAGACTACAACTTTTCGGCCTGCTGGCCTTTCTCAAGTGAAGCCTCTTTACTTGAGAAAGGCTAGCAGGCCGAAAAGTTGTAGTCTATAGCACATATGACAATATCTTTTTTGATTCAAATCCTTATGCCCTTGTCCAATATTGGATTCATTAGACGAAATGCAGGTCTTCCCCGGGACTAAGGAGCACCGGTAAAAGTGTCACTACTTATTGTTTTTTTTTGGTGTGCAGTAAATACCCATTATTTTTGTGTATAGAACAATACAGACACAGTCAAACTCTGGACTGAAGCAGTTACAATGTAATTGTTGGTGCCTGACACAGAACAATATACATTAACTTCCTTAATCCTAAAGAAAGATCTCACTGCAACGGAAATTATTCCACTTAAACCTAGCAGATTTTCTGAGACAAGGAGAAAAGAAAACGAGAAAATTTAGCCAGTTTACTGTAATTTTCTTTTCCTGGAACCATGGCAGTGGGCACCGTAGGGTTAAGTCTATACGTAGGTTGAGTAGAAAAGGAAATTTAATTATTGCAGGCAGTCCATAAAAAGCCCCTCCTACTACCTGCAGATAGTCTTTGGTCTCTCTCATAGCTGAAAAATACAACTGATATATACAATATATATATATAAAATCAGCATTAACACATTTATTTTGTTATTACAGACTAAAGATTTTTTTGGCCAAATCTTGCATCAGCTGAAGCCTGAACGTCCAGCCTATAGTATTTCATAAACATGTTAAAGTATGACCACACGGCTGCCTTGCAGATTTGTGTAGGTGATGCCTGCCTTAAATTTCCAGGTCGTGGGGAGCACAGATGTAGTTACCAAAAAGATAAAACAACACACAATGTGCAATATGTCTGATGTTCACAAATAGAATGTGCATAGATTAAGTGGGGATTCCCTTAAATTTCCCCACTATTGTAAGGGTAGCCAGGTACCCCCTGGGCTACCAATTCCCTGCCTAACACGTAAGCCCTGGTACCAGCGCAGGCAGTGTTAGGGTTAAATCTATGCCCTGCTGCAGTAAACAGCTCCCTTGAGTGACAGGGCGGCTGGCATAGGCCTATGTACTGCCCATACGGGGCTGAGACTTGGAGCCCCTCCCATGGTAACAAAAGGGAGCTGCAGACATATGTACAGTAGTTGTTGTCTGTTCTTCCCTTTCCCCTCATGGGAATGGGGTGTGTGTGTTCTATCCTCTTCCCTCAGGTGGAGTGGGATGTTATTCTATCCCGGACCACGGACCAGGTGTCAGGCCTTCCCTCCCTCAGGGGAGTGGGAGCAGCTACTCCATACTCTAGCAGGGAGTGTGGGAGACAAGGAGAGACTCCTGGCGCATCAAGCCCCTGGGGTTGAATCCAGGGACACAGAGAAGAGAATGTGCTGTAAGAAATGCTGTGAGGAAGTGTGTTCAATAAAGATCAAGTTCTGTTTTTACTCCTGCCTGAGGCTGCAGTCTTTCGGGGGCAGGGAAAGAGGTTTTCCGCAGGGACTGCACCTATCTACTATAGGCCCTGTGGGAATGGAGGTGCTGTACCAGAGGAACATATAGAGTACTTGCATAGGCAAGCGAGAGAACCCCTTTAGAACAAGCACTCGTAGGGTGATAAAGAGTGTAAATAAATAAACCTTTATTAAATAATTAGGGTATCAGTGAGCACAAAACTATTAAAAAACAAATTAAACAGCTAACTCCCAGTCCTATAGACTAGGCTGGTTGCCATGTGGATCTAGGGAATAC
>WSYH01000896.1:38019-79871 GCA_036426205.1 Ascaphus truei | reverse complement strand
ATTTTTGTGGCGGCCATTGGTAGTTCGCGCTTGCGCAAGGCAAGTGCGCACGGCGGCCCCAATACTCAGCAGCCCCCTGGGAACTACAACTCCCAGGAGGCATAGGGAGATAGGCACAGGTTGCTCATAGCGGCCAATAGGGCTGGAGGATTCTCAGCCGGGAGAATAGATACATTTCCCGGGCTTTGCACGCGTCGTCAGGCAGCAGGGAGAAGGAAGGAGTAGGAAGGGTGTAGGGAGCGCGTGGCTCCTGCATCGGGTTAAGGGTTCTCCTTAGGTCCCCAGGCAGGCCAATTCCGGTAAGGGCAGGGGGTAACTGAAGAGGACGGCCTAGATAAGGAGGTTACCCTTAGGTGCGGAAGGTGCAGTTTGGCAGTGCCACAGCGGGATAGGGCTGGGCGCACTGGCAAATAGGCACAGAGTGTGTTGCAGTGGATTTGCTGCGGGGATTCGGTGGCTGTGTGCGAGTGCAGCTGTGTGGTGTGTGTCGCTGCATGTGCTGGGCGTAGTGTGTGCAGGTGTGTGTGAATGCTGCAGGCGACAGTGAGAGCTGTGGTGTCTGCTGCAGGCTGTTAGTATATAGGAGTAGCTAGTAGTTACAGATAGGACTGGGTAGCTAGGGGAGGGGGGGCAGGTTATTGTTCCAGGCCCTAGGAGTTTTCCCCAAGCCATCCCAGGTTGCGGTTCATCAGGGAAGGCCCTAGGTTAGGGTTCCTGTCACTTTAGGGATAGATAGGGATAGCGGCGGTTGCTGTTCCCGTGATGCGGTTGGTGTTGCCGTGATTCGGTTGGCTTTCCCGTGAAGCGGTGGGACCCTCGTGGGGTTCCTGGAAGAGTACCTGGATAGGATCAGACGGAGGCATCGCACGTCGACCTTTTAGAAGTGTTGCGCGGTCCGAGCATCGGAGTGCTCGGAAGGGACTTCTGTATTATAAGTGCAACAACAGGCTATTCATTAGTGACTGCGCAGTCACCCACGACCTCCGTAGGAGTACGGGACACTGGGTGTGGGGGATACAGGACATGGTGGGAAACACCAGACATTGGGCGAGGTAATGCGGATAGAGCATAAGGTTATGATGTTGTGTACTGCTTTGTTTGTGTGTTAGTAAAGTGTTAGTATTATATCTATGAGTGTTGTAATTCTTACCCAAGGCTATCTTTCATAACGGGGATCCTGGGTAAGTGGAGGCGCTGCACCAGGTAAACGGTAAGGGTTTCCCCAGGCTCCCAGCTAGCGGAGGCTCAGATCTCCTGGAGCCACAGGTGTGATACAGTTACCAGTAGTCCCTTAGAAGAGGTGTGCCGCAAGGAAAGGGACCGGTTAGACCACAAGGGGCCAATGTGAGATTGGGTGGGTCAGGCCGGTTCACAAAAATGGCTACATTAGTGTAACACTAAAGAACTCTATGCACCTCCCACCCGGTGTGGTGTATTTGTGAACACCACCGGACCTTTAATTAGCCGGGTGAGGAAGGGGTTAATGTTGGATAGTACTCTAAATGTACTGTCAGGAGTCTACCTTAAGGTCTATTATGGGACTCACTAGATGGTCTGTATATAGATGAATGGAGCCCCTGTATATGTACACTAGATAGAAGGGTCCTCTTAGTGTATGTGCAATATACTTTGTACAACTCCAATCCGGTGTGGTGTATTAATGAACACCACCAAACATTAAATTAACCGCATAGGGTGAGAAATAAAAATACATTTCAAATACTGTGTCAAGTGGGTGTTGGCGTCTATGAGCCAATTGTAATGGTATTAATAGCTCAGATCCCCCTATGCAGGTAGATGTATGTAGTGAGGCTAGATATACACTCAGTTGTTCTGTGTTATAATATCATCTTGATTGCTTAGTGATGCACACAGAACACAGAACACACGAGGTTCACTTTGCATATGTTGTGGAGACTTCCACCCGGCGTGGTGTATTAATGAACACCACAGAACATTAGTTAGCCGGGTGGGGGGAGTCTCTGTGGGGGTAGAAAGGCGCAGATACAGCTCACCCTTGCAGCAATCGCCTCGGAGCTGTGTTCAGCACCGCACTGACACGTGCTGATGTCACGGAAGTGCGTCCTCCACCGACAGCTGTTTCGCGTCGCTCTGACGCTTTCTCAAGGTGGTCCCGCCTCCATGATAGCCGATGTGTTAAATAGGCACACGTTGTCATGGCAACGGTCGGCGCTAAGGTAAGTATTAGATCAATAAAGCTTTAGTTTTGTGTCTCTTTATTGTACAGAGTGATGGCAGGTATCTTAGGGTTTGACCTGAATGGTTGCATCGGGAGTGGGGGTAGTGAGCAAATATGTAACACTTCAAGCAAGGAGGCAATTAGGCTGTGAATAATTTACCATATAAAGTGATACTGGCATCAAAGATAGGTATTTGATTATATAATTGATTATATGATCGATACTGGGGGTGTGAAGGCAAAATTATCCATGGAATCATACCCAATAGGTGGTCTGAAGATATCAGTATATCTATTTATCTCCGTTGTTTGGGAGCTAAATGGTGGGTATATATAGGGTATATATATAGGGGGGGGGATTGGGAGAAGGTCAGTTGGGACAAAGTTGAGTACCAATGTTGGACCTAAGAGGACATAAAGGGGCATAGTCATCCTGATGTTAGCTGGTAAATTGGCATTTACCCACCCCTCAGAAACGGGGAGTGGGGGAAATCAGTCCCGAGACAAGTACATACCAGAGGAGATGAAAGCTAATGATCTCAAAAGCCTGTCCTGTTCGTCCCCAACTGACATCGGCGGAAGCTCAGGCCCTTCTGTAAACCTGCAGGTGAGCACCAAAACACCGGGTAGCAGTGGATCTCCCTTAGGGTGGGGGAACACCAGTTACATACAGTAAGTATTTCCAAATCCGTGGCAATTTGATAGTCGCTGGCATTATGGTGTCAATCAATTAAAAGCATGAGAAAAACAGGTCACACAAAGATTCGATGAGGATAGCGCTCTCACCGCCTCCTCTCCTCCGTGATCTCAGCGTCTCACTGTGGAACTCCCGCACTTCCGGGTATGATCCCTGAATGACAAGCAGCACAGCCTGGGCTACAGAAGTGCATGAAAACTACAGACATATGTTTCAACCTTTTTGGGTCTCATCAAGGTGCATTGTGAAGCTGAATATCGCTACAAACCAGGTACACATAAAAAATTCGGGTTTACATTTCAAATTGTCACATCCTATTGTCCAAAAGGATACACCTTGTTGAATTTCTTGAAGATATTCAGTTTTCTGTCAGATCTAGACCATTCTGCTGTTACCATACCGTAATTACCTGATGAATTGGAAACACCTGCAAACGTTCTAAGACGCTTCTGCGATCAGCCCGGTTGATGGAGCTGCAGGAGGAGAGAGACATAGAACCCCTTGGAATTGACTGCATTAGTTGCAGTCCGGTGAGTCCATTAAAAAATAAAAAAACACTACCACTAGCTGTAGGACAGGAAAAGGCTATCTGTTGGTAATAGGAGGAGCCTTTTATGGACTACCTGCAATAATTCAATTTCCTGTCCTCAAGCTAGGGATAGACTTAACCCTATGGTGACCACTGCCATGGGGAACAGTTTTTTTCATGTACCTGGTTTGTAGCGATATTAAGCTTCACAATGCAAGTCCAGTAAACATGCCCACCTTGATGAGACCCAAAAGGTTGAAACACATGTCTGTAGTTTTTCTGTCCATGCACTTCTGCAGCCCAGGCTGTGCTGTAAAATCTGTGTGGAAAATCAGACATTAGCTTAAAGGGATCCATGTTTGAGGGGGTGTGCCAGGAAATATTCATTATTTTTATAAACCTGGCACAGCAGAGGTTCATTTTAGTTGTAGGTTGCCTTAAAAATACAAGTATTGTTTTATGGCAAGTGAGGCCACTGACCCCAACGGTTTCTCTGCTGGTCTGGGAATGAGGTTATCTGAGGTCAACGCCAAGTTTTGCAGGTGGGTGGATTGAAATATAGCATCACAATTCTTCACTGACAGTAGAAATAAACAGAAACATTCTAATGGATTTTGAAAGGCATTCATTGGTGTTCTGCAGAATAACAGTCCAAAAGTTTGTAAGTTTACTAAATGTGAATATCATGGGTCTGACGAGTTGCAAGAATTACAGATGGATCGTTGTAATATTTACGATCAGACAAACAATGTCAAACATTTCATGTTTGAGGTTGCAAAGGACAGCTATCCATTTGTCACTAAAACTTAGCACTAAAAGCAAAACGTTTCATATCTACGCGTGTATGTTAATTATATAAACACAACAGTGAAGATGGCATTCTCCAAAGTATGATAGGAATTAAAATAAGGGATATTTTATATGTCCAGGCAGTTTTTTAAAGTTCTTTTTCCTTTGACCGTAACATTTCACCCAGGGATTAATGATTGATGGGGGGGGGGGGGGTGATATAAGGATGAGCCCGTAATGTGAACTTATGTTTGCAATGAAAGGAGTTCTAGGATAAATACCCTGCAACAGAGAGGAGTGTGTTTTATGTATTGCACACGTGGATTTCCATATTCTTAACTTCAAGCCTCTATGAAGTAATCGGATGATATTTTATTGTCTGCATTTATTGTACTGTATGTTTTTGTAATCTTTTTCTGCAACCTAAGTACTGTTCTAATTTTTTATATTAAATTTACAGTTAAGTTTTTCCTTTCGGCTCTAATCAAAGTTTTGACGTTTTGTAGGGAGTAAATTACATTTTTGTACACATTTTGCTTGAACAGATTTTTGTGTTACGTGAATATTTCGCTTAGTAAACAGGGAACAAGGACTCTAGCAATAATCATTTTCTATATTCTTGGTGGTGGCAGCGATTAAATATGTATATTGTGACAGATTGAGGGGAAATATTATTCATTTGAAGGATATTGCGTAGGTTAATGTGTCAGCTAGATAGCTGTGTGTATTAACCCTTGTCACATATACACGTCACGTGCTCACAGGTGTGGCGTTTGTGGTGGTGGATCAGAGGGGAAAAGTGACACACTTTGAGTGCTCATTTGCATTTCATCAGTCTGAAACCCTGGCTGAAGTGGAAACGCTGTTAGATCATGGGTTTGAGGAGTTGTGTGAGACATAGGAATGACTCATAAGGGATTTTAATCATCAGAATCAAATGTTGATACATATGTTGTCTGTATTCTGTGTCTGTCTAACTCAACTTATATTTACCCTCCAGTCACTCATTGGCTCAAGCAGATCAAAACTGATGCAAAGCAGCTTTATACATTGACAGAATAAAAATAACAATTGACATCATTTTTGAGTAGTGCTCTAGTTTGCAACACTTGATCAATAGGATCCAATGTTCTTTACCCCTGAGTCCCAAATACTCAATGCCTTTTTAAATTCAATCGACAAGCCATATGTCCAGAGTTCTGTATGTTCTTAGAGATACTTGAATATACAGCTCAACCCCGTTATAACGCGATCTGTTACAACGCGAATCCGCTTATAACGCGAATCCGCTTATAACGCGATGCAAGCGTGGCTCCCAATTTTTTTATTTGGGAATACTTTACAACAAGATTATTGGTATCTTAAATACTTTATTGTACAATGCATACAATTGTACATTATTTCTAACGCGATCCGCTTATAGCGCGATGTGATTCTTTGGACCCCAAGCACAGAGTTATAAGGGGATTGAGCTGTACCAGGTTAATGTAATAAAAATATTGTGTTGCTTGTGTGTGTATATATATATACACACACACATATATATTTCTCTGAAGCAGTGGTTTTCAAGTTGACCTTGTTTACATTGTGTCCTCCCGCCCCCCTGCTAGAAAAATATTAGTTTTGCGACCCCCTAATGAATACATCTTATTATCTACTCAACAGACTATTGCTAACAAAATGTACTAATCCCAAGCAATATAGTGTCTTGAGCTCATCAGGGAAATACACGCTTATTAAGGCCCCAAACTGCACCTCCATGATTGTAGACAGCATGGGTAGTATAGCTGTGAATTACTGTAGGAGCTTTCAAAGTCACGCCCCACAATGTCTTGCCACTGTGTATGCAAAGCGTTGTGAGGAGCAACTTTGGAAGCTCCTGTTGTAATTGACAGATATACCATGAATATAAAATGTGCAGTTTGGTGCCTAATTAAATGCGCAGTTCCCACATGGGCTCATTGTTCTGTGAAAAAAACATAATTTTGAAGGCCTTATGAATAACAAGTAGTAAAAAAAGAATCTATTGTGCAGTAGGCCACAATTTCAGCAATATTTAATTTGTAAATGAACTATAAAAAAACCATAGCCCACTCATAACCAGCATATTGTCATTCAATGCTCTGTACAATGCTCAATTTGGCCCAGAATCTGAAGAGGAGATTATACAAGCGCTCCTCAAACTAAAACTAAGAAGCCAATGTGGACCTGACTTACTACAATCTAGGTTCCTACGACTTGGTGCCCCAGCCATTGCCAAACCAATTGCGTCCATAGTCAACTCTATCCTGTCTTCAGGCCATATCCCTAAGACCTGGAAAACTGCCAGAGTTGTCCCAATCTTCAAAAGTGGGGACAAAAACACTGTCTCAAACTACAGGCCAATATCACTTCTCCCAATTCTATCCAAAGTCATGGAAAAATGTGTCCACTCCCAATTAAGCGATTTCTATACCAAGACAAATTTCCCTAGCCAATTCCAATCTGGCTTTCGTCCCAAACACTCTACTGTAACTACCCTGCTAAAAGTTTGCAATGAAATCCAGTGTGGAATGGAACGGGGACAACTCACTGGTGCAGTATTCCTAGATTTTGCAAAGGCTTTTGACACAGTTGATCATGCTATCCTGCTTAACAAACTCCAGAGCTCTGGAATAGGGAAGCATGCTTTAAACTGGTTTCAGTCCTACCTATCAGGAAGATCCCAACATGTGTCCATCTCAGGCTCTAACTCCAACCCCCTGGATATCACCTGTGGTGTCCCGCAAGGCTCTGTTCTGGGGCCCCTACTCTTCTCAGTGTTCATTATGATCTTCCCACAGCTTGTAAGGAAGCCTCAATACACATGTATGCAGACGACACAATCCTATATGCACACAGCCATAGCCTCTCTGACATTCAACACATACTTCAGCCTGACTTTTTGGGACTCGAAAACTGGATTTCCCAAAACAAACTGTTTTTAAACACTGACAAGACTGTAACAATGGTATTTGGGACCAAGACTAAATTTTTAAAGCTCCCAGTGACTGAGCTCCTGATTAGAACCAACGCTAACACCACCCTAACCCCTGTCACTAGTTTTAAATACCTGGGCTTATGGTTTGACTCCCACCTAACATTCGGGATGCACATTGATACCCTGACAACCAAGATCTATGCCAAACTAGGGGTACTTTACAGGAACAACTCCTCCCTAAGTCTCCTGGTCAGAAAGCGTATCGCACAGCAGATGCTAATGCCAATTATTGACTATGGAGACATAGTATATGGCTCGGCACCTCAAACCCACCTTAGCAAACTTGACACCCTCTACAATTCAATTTGTCGTTTTGTTCTCCAATGCAACTACAACACACATCACTGCGATATGCTCAAAGAACTAGATTGGTCATCACTAGAGTCTAGGCGCAAAGTTCACCTTTCCTGTCTTGCCTTTAAATTCTTCATGGGCAAGCTACCCAGCTACCTGAACAAGCTCCTCACCCCTACCACATGCAGCACTTATCACCTGAGATCAGACTCCAAAAGACTGTTCATGGTCCCAAGGCTCAACAAAGTATCCGGACGTTCCTCCTTCTCCTACCGTGCACCCCAAAACTGGAACATCCTACCAGAGACTCTCACATCCAGCACCAGTTTAAGTTCTTTCAAATCTAAGGCTGTCTCACATTTGAATCTGGTCTGTAACTGTTTCATACGCCCATAATATATATTTTCTTTAACTGTGCACGCAATGTCTTGTATATAATGTATACCCTATTCATTTATGTAACTATATTTGTAACCATGTATTATTTGTTTTACTCTGTGCCCAGGACATACTTGAAAACGAGAGGTAACTCTCAATGTATTACTTACTGGTAAAATATTTTATAAATAAAATAAATAAATAAATAAATAATACAGTATTGTTGTCCCCCTTTAAATTAATTGAAATCAGCGTGTAACCAGATGTGTTTCCAAGCAACACGGGATGCTGCCACCTAGCAGGATTTTCTCTATAGAACATGTGACAGTGGTGAGCCAGTGGGAAAGTTGGAAAAGGATGAGGGACTGAGTGAGAGACAGGGGGCCGTCATGACAGTGGAGCTGAGTTCCTGCAAGACCCTGGAAGAGTAGAAAGACTGCACAGTTGAATTAGTGCAGGCAGCAGAATCCAGCAAGCAAGGATGTGTCTATGCAGAACAGGGCAGATAGGCAGAGACCACAGCCCAAAGGAGCCCAGCTGTACAGGACTGCACTGCAGACTGAGAGAGAGTGAGTTGCAGCCAGAGAGGATATATTCTGGAGCAACAGTGGTACTAAAGTCCCTACTGTGAAACACAGGTGTTCTGTCCCAAGCTCACTGTTGCAAGTGAGTAGAGACAGGCAGCTTAACTCTTTCCCTGTTGATGCACACAGAGTCCTTTTTCTTTTGTAAATTTTATTGTACTACACAGTAACAAAAGAGGGGGGGGGACTTCATAGGTAGCAAATATCAGGGAAGGTTTACATTAACTTTACCAAGGGATAGGTGAGTTGTGACTACTCACAAAGGCTGCAGGGTTCAAAGAAGAAGATGCTTGTCTGTTCAAGCAGGAAAAAGACACGACTGCTCCAAATGGCAGAGGGAGGAGGGGCAGCCCAACTCACAGAGGAACAGAGATTTGCAACAGCAATGGGTGCAGAAGTCAGAGAAGACAGTTACATTTGTAACAACATGAACACTGAGTAGTGACAACAGTCACATAACAGGGGGAACCTATACAGGGGCCAGAACACTCCCCGTCTGGTATTATTAAATACCACTATAAAGAAAACATATGTGCAACATATGAAATACAATGAAATAAACAATAAGTCCATAGTCCATATAACAACGTGGTACCAGCAGATACCACTGGGGCTCCAAAGTCCTTTTGGCGAGATGGGTGCCAAGTAGGTGCACCAGTAAAAATGGCGTGGCACTCCTCAAAGTGTCTAGGAGCCATAGAATGGGAGGGACCCACAAATAATAATAGGGACACCCAGGCGGTGGTGTCCCAAGTCCTTATAGTCCTTGGAAAGGTTCTGTCTCGGACAATGTTGAAACGAGAAAAAACACTAGGCGCTCTCTAAGTAGATTCACATGTGGTGATAAAGTGAATACCGTAATAACAAAAAATTGTGCCCATAACACAATATGTGAAAAAATAAAAAATGACGCTGCTTGACCCAATAAGATCCTCCTTTGAACCTTGTAGACGTTGAAATGGTGTTGTTTTGGGAACGCAGTGTCATATGTGGGATATAAAGAAAAAAGCATACATAGTGCAACAATGTCTATAATCCAGGGGGGGGGGGGGCGTGATGGTATGAGAAATATAGCAAGTGGGCAATGCCACAACTCACATGGCTAAGTGAGAACGATATGCACTGAAAGGTATCTTTATGGATGTCCCTCTGTTTGCCTCTGTCACCCCATGGTCTTGTGAAGGTAGTCGGGTGGTGTATGGAAGACAGTAAGGAAGTCCTCCCCAAATGTGTGGCAATGAATATCCCACAAGGATGGATATTTACACAGAGAGATTGGTATAACATTTTATTTATGTATAAAACAAAGAAAAGCAATGGTGCACTTACATATACTGCTTGATGGCTCCCTTTAGAGCAGGCCTGCACAACTCGTAAAGTGAGAAGGGCCGAACTGCTCCAAGGAAAAAAAAATTGGGCCACACGGGTAAAATCATCATCATCACCATCATCATCATCATCTCTCCTCCAGCAGCTCATCATCGTCATCATCATCCTCATATCTCCCCCAGAACCCCTCACTATCAAGCTTTGCGATACTCCCTATCTATCTCTCATACCCCCATCTCTCCCACTTACCCACACACATAATACTCCCTCTCCACATCAAACACACAATACCCCCCTGCACAGCACACACATCACACCCCCCCTGCACCTCACATCCCTCTCCCCCCTTGCACCTCACATCGCTCTCCCCCCTTGCACCTCACATCACTCTCCCCCCTTGCACCTCACATGGTGGGTAGGCAGATTATTGGAGATAAGGAAAAAGCAGAGGTATTAAACAAATTCTTTGCCTCTGTGTTTACCAGGGAAGAATCAAGTTCAATAGTGGCGCCACAGGAGGAAGCCACAACCTCCATATTAATGACCAATTGGTTAACTGAGGAAGAAGTTCATAAGCGACTTGAAAAAATTAAAGTAAATAAGGCACCTGGCCCCGATGGCATACATCCAAGAGTTCTCAAGGTGTTAAGCTCAGTAATAGCAAAACCATTATATTTAATATTCAAAGACTCCATTTCCACAGGCTCAGTACCACAAGATTGGCGTAAAGCAGATGTGGTGCCTATATTTAAAAAGGGAGCTAGATAATAACCGGGGAATTACAGACCTGTAAGCCTGACTTCAATAGTAGGGAAACTACTTGAAGGTTTAATACGGGATAATATTCAGGAATACCTAATGGAAAACAAAATTATTAGTAATAGTCAGCATGGATTTATGAAGGATAGATCTTGCCAAACTAACCTTATTTGTTTCTTTGAGGAGGTAAGTAGGAATTTAGACCAGGGTAATGCAGTTGATGTGGTCTACTTAGATTTTGCAAAGGCTTTTGATACGGTTTCACACAAGAGGTTGGTGTACAAAATAAAGAAAATTGGACTCAGTAATAATATATGCACCTGGATTGAAAACTGGTTAAAGGACAGACAACAGAGGGTTGTCATAAATGGAACTTTTTCAGGTTGGGCTAAAGTCGTGAGTGGGGTACCTCAAGGATCGGTACTGGGACCCCTGCTTTTTAACTTGTTTATTAATGACCTTGAGGTTGGGATCGAGAGCAAAGTCTCCATCTTTGCTGATGATACTAAATTGTGTAAGGTAATAGAATCAGAGCAGGATGTAATTTCTCTTCAGAAGGACTTGGAGAGACTGGAAACGTGGGCAGGTAAATGGCAAATGAGGTTTAATACAGATAAATGTAAGGTTATGCATTTGGGATGCAAGAATAAAAAGGCGACTTACAAATTAAATGGAGATATATTGGGGGAATCCTTGATGGAGAAGGATTTAGGAGTGCTTGTAGACAGCAGGCTTAGCAATAGTGCCCAATGTCATGCAGTAGCTGCAAAGGCAAATAAAATCTTATCTTGCATCAAACGGACAATGGATGGAAGGGAAGTAAACATAATTATGCCCCTTTACAAAGCATTAGTAAGACCACACCTTGAATATGGAGTACAATTTTGGGCACCAATCCTAAGAAAAGACATTATGGAACTGGAGAGAGTACAGAGAAGAGCCACCAAATTAATAAAGGGGATGGACATTCTAACTTATGAGGAGAGGCTAGCTAAATTAGATTTATTGACATTAGAAAAGAGGCGTCTAAGAGGGGATATGATAACTATATACAAATATATTCAGGGACAATACAAGGAGCTTTCAAAAGAACTATTCATCCCATGGGCAGTACAAAGGACTCGGGGCCATCCCTTAAGGTTGGAGGAAAGGAAATTTCACCAGCAACAAAGGAAAGGGTTATTTACAGTAAGGGCAGTTAAAATGTGGAATTCATTACCAATGGAGACTGTATTGGCAGATACAATAGATTTGTTCAAAAAAAGGTTGGACATCTTTTTAGATAGGAAAGGTATACAGGGATATACCAAATAAGTATACATGGGAAGGATGTTGATCCAGGGATTAATCCGATTGCCAATTATTGGAGTCAGGAAGGAATTAATTTTTCCCCTTAATGGGGTTTTTTGTTTGCCTTCCCCTGGATCAATAAGTAAGTAAAGATATAGAATAAAGTATCTGTTGTTTAAATTTAGCATAGGTTGAACTTGATGGACGTACTGTACGTCTTTTTTCAACCTCATCTACTATGTAACTATGTAACTATGTAACATCTCTCTCCCCCTTTGCACCTCACATCACTCTCCCCCCCTTGCACCTCAAATCACCCCCCTTGCAACCCCAAAAAACCCCTCAATCACCCCCCATACACCTCAAATCACCACATACACCTCAAATCACCCCCATACACCTCAAACTCAAGTCACGCCCATGCAACCAAATCACCCCCTTGCACCCCAATGACCCCCCGCACCTCAAATCAAACCCTTGCACTCAAATCACCCCCTATGCACCGCCAATGACCCCCCCCCTTGCACCTCAAATCACCCCCTTTGTACCGCAAATCACCCCCCTTATACCTCAAATCACCCCCCTTGCACCTCAAATCACCCCCATGCACCTCAAATCACCCCCATTGACCTCCAATGACCCCCCCTGCACGTCCAATCACCTCCTGCACCTCCAATCACCCCCCTGAACCTCCCATCACCCCCATCAACCCTCCCCCCCTGCCACTCACATCACCCATCACCTCTCCCCACCCCTGCACCTCCCATTCCCCCTCCCCCGGCACTCATCAACCCATCACCCTCTCCCCCTGCACCTCACATCACCCATTACCCTCTCCCAACCTGCACCTCACATCACCCACAGGGCCGCCAACAGAAATCATGGGGCCCGGGACAAATGAAAGGAGCAGCCCCCCCCCCGAACCCATAGCGCACCTACCACGAAAAAATATCTTTTAGCGCGCAACGTTTACTTAACTGTTTTTTATTGTGATACAGAAAAAAAACATTAGATCTCCCCCTCCTCATACCTCACCCCTCCCCTCCTCATACCTCCCCCATCCCTCGCCCTTCTCCCACCCTCTCCCTCTCCGCACAGAGAAGCCAGGCGGGCCACATGGTTTGAAGAGGGATGCATGCCCATATTCCATTATGTTTGTTCTTTGAGCATCAACATAGTTTGATTTGTGCCCCTTGTCAATACATACATCATCCACTATTACACATCCCTGGTCAAGTCTTTGGGCAAATGGAGAATTATGGGGTCCGTTGTGCTGTTCACTGATTTTGTGTTCCCTCAGGATGTTCCTGTCGAGCAGTAGTAAAAGCTGGACATCTTGTACTAATGACAGAATGCGGTTGGCTATTGGTGGCAAGTCTGGTGTGGAAATCTCACTAGTGTTCACCGCCATCTGATTACATTCTATAAGCGTAGGGAGTGGTATCTTTATTCTACCACCAATGGAAAACATAGCTATCCTCCCTGATGTTTCCATCTGTCCTGTGCATGTTCTGAGCATGTAGGGGGGGCATTGCCTCGTGTGTTGAATAAGTTAAAGAATTCTGACCTTACTAATGATCGTTTTTTTTGATCATCGATGATCGTGTAGATCCTTGTAGCACTCTCAGGTTGTCCCTTGGGGTATCCTGAGATAAGACATATTTTGGAGCATGGCCTCCGGTCATGTCTTTCTCCACAAACCTCTGTGCACTGGGATGTGACAGATGGTGATGATGTTTTCTCTTCTCCCTCCTCCACGACATGCTTTGTCATGGGGGTAGGGGTGTTGAGTTGGTCAGGTATAAATATCTCTGAGTGTAAAGCTAGTACATGCTTGTCACTATCATACTCTGTGCATTTGATAGCTTCTTTACGGTCTCTGAACAAGACTTGTGGAAGTGCAGCTTTTGAAGCAAACTTCAAGTTCCTTGAATAGGTTCCGGCGTTCCTCTATGGGCTTCATTCTGAATTTAATACAATTGTTAAGTGGGTAGGGTTTCTTGTGTATGGGACATTCCCTGTTTGGTTCCCCTGTCTTCCTGCTTGTAGCGATAGAATGGTTGGGACATGTATATGTTGTAGAAGACACGTCTGTCCTGTGGACCGAGATAGGCATTCTGGTATTACCGTATCTTGTCACCGGTCCTTCATTCTTGAGGTAGCTTGTTTTGGGGGCAGTTGGTGTACCTATGGCGAAGCTGGGATCATTTTGATTCACTAATAAAGTTTGAGAAGAATAAAAAGGGAGGGAAGGCGACTTGCTTCTCCCTATTGTATCTTGAACCTTGTGCGATCCATCTTTCTTGAAGGTTATGTGGGAGTTTCTCCAAGACTTCCATACTCTGTAGTTCTCAGGACGGTCGTCGAAGTTGACAAATTCTGTTTTGATCAGTTGTCTGTGTTTTATGTTATGTCTTTGGTTTTAAATTGATCAGTTCACGCCAGATCATATAGTTGCCCATGTCTGATAGGCCTGATACTTCAGTCTGGTGTTGAGGAAGACTTGGGCGGTTGCATTCGAGTTTGTTGCTCTGTACGCCATCTATTGCAGCGTTGGACTGTAAGGTTGAGTTGGGTTGATCGGGCATCTTTGGTGTGTGAAGAGTGTGCTCTTTGCAATGGTGGTTGCTGCGGGGAAGTTTGCAGTCATCTCTTCCTTGCGGTGGATGTGCGATGACTGCAGAGTCTGTGTAAGGAGCAGTGTTTCTCTGTGCGAGCGTACCTGGATTGTGAGCCTGTTGTAGCGCATCCGTATGTGTGCCAGCATTTGTGTCACTGTTGTAGCTGTAGCCATCCCAGGTAGCATCAGTTATGAGTGATTTAATAGCGGTACAAGCAGTTCCATAGCAACCTCAGGCTAGCTATACTAGAAACCGGCGACATGTCCATGAAGGCGCGCTCCCATGCAAAATGCCTGTAAGCCTGTCTACCTGTCGTCTGCATATGATGTAATCAGGCCGAGGGGAGAGGAATCGCTGATACAGGCTGGTGTATTAGACCCTCCACACTCCTCTCTGTGACCTTTTTGTCTGGAATTGGTAATTGCAAGCGCTCTACAAGAACAAGAGGCAAACAATGCGTTTTCAAGGACGTAATAGACACCTTGCATCTTGCTCTCACCAGTAATTATATTGCTTTGCTTAAATGCCTGATTTTGAGAGAACACGTTTACTACTAGGTGCATTGAACACCACACATCTCTATTCACTACCAAAACCTGACCACAGTAATTAACAGTGTGATGTGCTGATTAATTCTTTTGAGTTCTCAGACTCCCTCTTGTGCTACCCTGGCTCCCAGAATACTCATGATACAATAGTCCTCATTATGGCAGGCTAATGAAGACTACACATGTTGTCAATTTATATTGTCTCTGGAAAGGAAATGTTATTGTACTTTCCAACAATTTTTTTTTCTTGCTGCTAATTGTTAATAGTATCCAGAGTGTATACTATGAGTTAATTCCGCAGTAATAGCATGTTTGATCTATAGCTGTGTTTTTAAGCTTATGAACACACAGAGATAGTATGTCCATAAGTAGGGATAAAACCAATACATCCCAAAGTCTACCAATTTGATACATACTGTATATAGATGAAGCTATCAGTTAGCTGCCTTGATACTAAGGGGCCTATTAGGCAGCATCGATAAAATCACTGCCATATTGATCGGTTTGACATGTTGTTACCTCGGTATGACATTTGTGTAAAAACGGTACTCAGTAAGATTTATCACTTGATAGATACCATTTGGTACAAAAATGCCATACCGATCGACTTAACAGTTTCTTTTTCAAAGATCTTACCTTGCGATCTCCCTGCAGTCTGTAAGAGCTGTGCAGAGGGAGCTGCATCTGAAATGAATGCGGTTTAGCTCCAGCAACCACTATGTTAATAACATTTAAATAAAAACAGCTTAATTACCTTAGTGGCTAACCGCTACGGTAATGAAGGGGTTAACCGTCACTATCCGGTTTGTTGGTGGTTGAGGGGGTGGGTGAAGGTTATAGTTGCCCCTGGGTGTGTGGTTAAGCCTCCCGGGTGGGATTAACTCCTCCCTTACCTTAGTGGTTACAGCCGCTAAGGTAATGATGGGGTTAACCTCTTTACCTTAGCGGTTGTTACCGCTAAGGTAAGGGAGGGTTAATCCCTCATGGGAGGCCTAATCAACCTCCCAGGGAAAACTACCCACTAAACCCATTCCCTCAACCACCAACTCCACACAGGAATGGGCAAAAGTGCTGTTAGCCTAAGGTGGCTAATAGCACATTTGCTTATTCAAATAATCAATACAGTGCAATACAATAAAATACATACAGCCAAGAAATAGTAACTAAAAGTTGTACTTACCCCTGCCAGGATGAAGGCTGTCCTCATCTTCGTCCTCCTCATCTTCAGTGGGCAACAACAGTAAAATAAAAAAACTAACCACTGGCTAGTAACCCCTTAATTACCTTAGTAGTTATTAACTGTGGTGGCAATTATGGGATTACTCCCCCCCCCTCTCCCCTGCTACCCACCCGGGAGGCTTGTTATCAGAGCTCTCTGAATAGCTACACATGCAAACTCGCTTGAAAAGTGCTTTTACCGGTCGATAAATCACTTTCAAAATTTAATGAATAGGCCTCTAAGTGTGATTTGTAACGTCTTGTGTCTATTCTCAGTAACATTATATGTGTTACAAATAGTTACATTTTATTTAACATATGAAATAAGATGTAACATCACATAGCTCCCTCCAGGTATTGTAGAGGAACAAATAAAGAAAAAAATTAAATATATGAAAAACGAACTGTTGCTCGAGGTGGTATCTCTAATTCCCACCCAAAAATACTATAAAATCAGGAAGAATGAGCAATACACAGTCCAAAAAATATCAAGATACTAAATTAAAGTTCCAAAGATATATTGAATCCATACAGCATTGCAGTGTCTACAAGGCTCAAATGATCACAATAGTATACAGTACATACGTGTATATAGAACAGTTTAATACATATAAAATAAAATACAATATAAAAGGTAAAAAGCTTTACCAAAAATAATGAAAGAATGATAGGCTGACACCCTGGTGAATGAGTCTCAACGTCTTGGGGCACAATCTGCTCTTTATCAAGAGTCTGATAAAGGGCAGTTTTTGGCCTGAAACGTCAACTTTGTAACATTAATTTAAGTCAAAGTTATGTTTTATTTTATTTTGCCATCGATTACCATATCTTCATATTGAGAGGTAGTGAGTGCATGATAGGAGGTAATCTTCTAGATTATATAATATATTGTTTATAATAAATAATTATATAATGTATTATATTGTATTTATATTATTTCATTGATTAAGCATGAAACATTCATTCTTAAATCAAAATCTGAATATTCGGAAATACAAGAACCCTATTAAAAGGAAAAAATAATTAATAATTTAAGTGCAAAGTGTGATAATACATTTTGCAAGAAACACATAATAAAGAAGATGACAATAAACTATAGAAATTCTGGATAAGTGATATAGCCTTTTCATATTATAATAGTCAATCATGTGGTGTGGCTATACTGATTAGCAAATCTGTTCAATTCCGAACATTGCAAAGACATCAGATGTTGAATGGAGATGGTGTATTTTGCATATTGATTTGAAGAAAGCACTGTTAGTTTTAGTTAATATTTTTTTGCTTCGAATATAAATGAATACAGTTGTTTCCATAATATGTCTCATAACATTAAATCTTTTCTAAATGGGAAAATAATTTTTCAGGAACATTTTTAATATTATCTTAGACCTAATACTAAACAAATCCAATCATCATAACTCTGACAAAACTAAATAAAATTAAGGACACTTAGGAACCATAATTAAGTCGATATGTGGACACTGAAACGCCTCAAGCAAGAGAGTATACCTTTTATTCAAATGTACATGAATCATATTCATGTATTGATTTTTTATTTCATATTTACTTGCTAATAATTCTATATTCGCCAATATTGAAAATATAATTATATCTGACCATACTGATATTGTTTTACCTTTAAACTGTGGTATTGGCTATAAAAAAACAAACTAGATGGAGATCAATCAACCCTATTCTTAGATGCTTTGATACCAATATCTCAAAAATAATAATACTTTCTTGATAGATTAACCTAGTCCCATGGCACAACACTCCCGTCACCCTAAGCAGATAATTCTTTCAATTTGGGTGGTAAGAATAGAATAGTAATAAACAGTTCTTTCCAAATGTTTCCTTAGTGGAAGAGGTCAGTGCATGTCCAGCGGACTTGCCACAAACACACACACACACACACGTTTGAATCGCATGCACTAATATCCAGATTCCTAGGGCCCTCACTCACAAATGCAATTGGAGCCAATCCACAACCTCTGACCCTGTTCCCAATTACCCCAAAGTAATCTCAATACATCAATTACATTAATTACTGAATGCTCCTCTGATATCACTCTTATGACTGGTGAGCATACAGTACCTAGGGTTTCCACATTTAAGTTTTTATAACACGGGACGCCAAAATAAAATTTAAAGCCATACATTTCCTATATGTTTTAGTGACAAAAACACAGTTTCTTCCCCCATTCCCTCTCCTGCCCCCATCTCTTTCTCTCCCAATCAATTTCTTGCTCCCCATCCATTAATTTCTATCCCCAATCCATTTATTCCCCCCTCCACCTATTCATTTCTTTGCCCCTCCTTCCTCCATCTCTCAGCTCCTTTCTTTCCTCCATCTCTTTGTCCCCTTCATGCCTCATCACCCCTCTCCTCCTCACTAAAAGTGCATAGTGTCCTGTTGCCATAGCACCATGGCAACGTGGCGTAATCTGACGCCGCACAGCCATTTTCACGGGAGACGCAGGGGGAGACACTGAAGTTGGACACTGAGATGCACGAAAATGCCGGGAGACGCCGCACCAACCCATCGCCGGTAACACTCGACAGCGGGTAAAGTGAAGGGGGTGAGAGAGGGAGGGGGTTACAACTAGGCAATTTGGGGGAGTTGCTTTTTCCCCAATTTGACGAGCCCTGTATATATATATATAAGTGTAAATGTTTTATTTTTCAAGAAAGCTGGATTGCGTTTTATTCGTTAGAATTTCTCTAGTCTGGGTAATCTTAATGGCAATCAATATTATGCAAAATTATTATTTACCCCAGTTTCCTCTTCAATAATTTACTGGACACCATGTAGACTATGAAAAGCCTGACTACTAACGTCTGACATATGTTAGAAATGTAACCAACCTACAGGAACACTCCTTCCTTTGTTATGATATTGCCTTAAAGCTTTACAATTTTGAACTAAGCTTACAAAAAGAATAGCTTTATTATTAAGCTGTGGTTTAGAAGCAGAGCCCGTATTATTTCTATTAGGTTTTCATAACAACATAGGAAATTTAAAGAGCTCAAATAGTCTTACTTAACTACTTATAGCAACAATTACAGCATAAAAATTATTATTACAGAAGCGGAAATCTCAATGAATCCCTGATAAATTTGATGATTGAATTACAGTAGCTGCTCTAGAAATATTTTCGCTTAAAAACACAGTTTATTACATCTATACGTTGACATTTGTAACCTCTTACTAAACTGTTACCATAGTTAAATCAGTCATTCAGAAGACAGAGAGGCAGGAGAAAGAAAATGGATAAGATAAATGACATTTATTTATAAAAAAAATTGTTTGTTCATATTTTTCAATAAAGGACCTTAAAATATACAGCTTGTTAGAGGGTAAAAGGGAGAGGAGGGATGTGATCGAAAATGTCAAATACATAAAGGTTTTCAGCAAAGTACATGATGAAAGTATATTTCAGAGAAAGAGAAATGCTAGAACAAGGAGGTCATACTCTGAAGCTGGAGGGCGGTAGGCTAAGGGGGAAATACGAGGAAGTTGATTGGTGGAAAAGCCTTCCAAAAGAGGTAGTAGGTGTTGATACATTAAGGGAAATCAAACACTCTTGGGATAGACATAAGGCTATCTTACATATAAAAGAAAGCTAAGGAACAAATAGGGTCTGAGATTTTACAGCAGATAGGAAAATCTGTAGACAAGGTGGGCCAAGTGGTTCTTATCTGCTGTCATCCATGGGAAGGATGTTGATCCAGGGAATAATCTGATTGCCAATGTTTGGAGTCAGGTAATGTAGGTGACATGTGTAAAGGTACAACCAGGGAGACATATTTGGCAAACATAAACCATGGCTTTTATTCAGCCCGTAGCTTCAAACAATACATATTTAAGAAAACAACCAAATAAACAAACAGCCTATCCCTTTGTAAGGGGTAACTCACTTTTCCAGTCCCTATTTACAGGGCTGGGAGGATAGGCCTCATGCCAACCTATGACCCCAAAGTCTAAAGATTTACCTGTAAGTAGGAGGCTCTTTATGCCAGTCTCGGGGTTGTGTCCATTGGGGGGTGGGGGGCCCTGTGGTGGGATCCCAGGGTCTACTGCGACCTGGATGAGGAGTGTCTGGTTTCTGGGTATCTGGCAGGACCGGCAGACTGACAGTCCGTCTGTGCTCAAGATATCTGTTCCTGTGAGTCTCTCCTGACCGCACAGTCTCTCTGTGCTCAAGAGATCCCCTGCAGTTCAATCAGGAGGATTTTCAACCTGTCTGATGAGCCAGGTGGAGACTGGTTAATTGTCTGTAGCTGCAATTAACCAGCTCCTTGCTGAACTCATCAGACCAATACAGTATTGAAGCTCTTATAGACAGGGGTTGAGGCCCTATCACAGGAAGGAATTTAATTTCCCCCTCATGAGATATTATTATATGATATTTCACTGGGGTTTTTTGTTAGCCTTTGTTCGATCAATATACTGTAAATACAAATATAGGATAAGTATCTGTCATCTAAATTTAGTTTAGGTTGAACTTAATGAATATATATGTATATAGATATATTTCAACCTCAGATAAACTTTTTTCAACCTCATCTACTATGTAATTATGTAACTATATTCTATGTTTCTGTTATAGTAATAAAATATACATTATTTAAAAAAAAGCACGTGAATAGTTAAAAGTGCAAAACATGCTAAAAAATGGTTCCTAAGAAAAAAAGATGTTACAGTACTTGCTCCCTTTACTCACATTGCAATCACTGTGCAAAAGTATTCAATGATATAAACCAAGTGGTACAGTACAATTTAATGTCGTTTATTTACTTACTGTAGCAAACCAGATGATATTATGCATCGCTACATTAAAGCATTACACACATTATACATTACAGATGGCTTATAAATGTTTCATTCAACACTCAATAGCTTGCGGAACAATGATCATTAATATAAAACAAAAAATAATTGAACGTGATGAGAATATAATACTGTATCCTATGAAAAACATAGACACATTAAACAATTCAAACAGTTTTATAAACAGAACATTGTTACCATTTGGTTTTTTTTGTTCAAATAATCTGTTCCCGTGCAATAAACGAATCGATTACAGATAGATACAACATATGATACCATGATATCACTATATATAGGATAGTCCTTTCTTCTTAGTCAGTCTGTCAAAAGAAATCATTTTAAAGCTGTAGTAAAAATATCAATAGATATATAATAATGAGGCAGAGAACAATACATCATTTTTAATTGAATAAGCTTGGTTCCAAAACAAAAGTACTCAATTAATGAATCTATATTGACACACCATTTCATCACCTTGGACTGAAGTCATTGCAACTTAACTATCAGTATATGTTTCAATGAATTCAATTTGATTTATGAATTAAAATGTTTTTTTTTTAAAAAAAACCTTTTTCTCCTTGGAGCATTTGAACCTTCAGGCCAGAAATACCAACACAGCTAATATAATCCAAATTATTTCACCAAGATTTTGATTTATGCACTAATGGCTTCAAAGTATACATGATTCGTACTTATGGGACCTCTGTTCTGGTGTGTTTAAAACAGTTTATTTGCCAAAGATACAGAGCTTCCAGGATAAATATGAAACATGATACATTCTAGAGGCAATTAAGAGTTAGCATGTGACACGAATTCTAGAATCTTGAAAGAGCAATACCATAAAACAGCAGTGTTTTTTCCCACCAAAATATTATAAACACTTACCTTTGAGTCAGACTATAAATAATGCTAGCCTCATATGGATTCAGTCTGAGGATGCTCAAAATTCAACTGTGACATTGCAACTCCATAATTAAGAAACATTTTATATTAGAGAAAATTCTTGGTTGTAGTTGCTGTAGTTTTTTTTTTTTTTTTTTTTAAATGAACATCATTAAAATGTAGGGACATTGCAGTAAAGCTCCCATTCAAATGTAAGATATTACTCCATATTCTTTCATTAACAACTGGTCAGTTTAAGTATATTTTGGATACACTCAATCAACATGATAAAAATTGTGTTCCTTTATAAAGAAACTGAATTTGAAAACACAAGTACATCAGTACTTCAAAATTATGCAATTAAGAAGCACATCTTAGTCATTTGTGGCTAATGATAAAGTCAGAAAGATATAAAACATCTCAAAAATCATTATTATACTACTAATATTTTCTATTGGGACCTGTCCCCACTGTTTGCATTCCTAGTTTTCCGAGGTAATACTGGACAAGACGGACAACAGGAGTACCAGAGAGTATCGGCATACTTCATCTACAAGGGCACGCACGGATGCCCGTGGCATTTACATTCATCCATACACCCTGGAAGGAAGATCTGACGACCAGGGGCTGTGATTACAGTAGAGACCAGATCAGGGGCAATAATACTCTGCAACAGATGTGACTGTCACTCACATTTGGCCGTGTGAGTGTTTGTTTATATTAGCATGATCATTAATCCATCCCACTATCCCCATTGATTATATAATGTATCAATAATAGACATTTGACAAAGTGTTTTATTATATTATTTTATTATTACTTTCTCCACATGTGCGCTCGCTGTTTTCTTGTGTGCATCTACTTTCTGAGGATCCAGGGAAGGCTCTCCTTCAGCTGAGCAGCAGCGACAGTTTGGGCCAGTATATTTTCCAAATATTTTCGGCCTCTCACTATCGTTCACCCTAGTCCTGCATGATTGTGAATTTCACCTTGTTACATTATTCACCATTGTTATAGAGGCAGCGCCCCGGGATTTCCACTTTTCTAACATGATGATAAGTCAGATATCCACAAAGGTGCTTCACATTCATGTGAAAAATAGCGGATCGCTAACGTTTAACGGATGTCTGGTGTACTCACGCAAATCACATGGTAATGAGCGATTTACCTAATAACGCAGATCCTCAGACCTCCATTCATGTTTGTGCATGCGAATAACACTGCGATATTTAGGTCACTCCAAAACTGCGTTATTCACATTTAGAGCATTATTATCATTGCGTTACTTCTGGGAATAGCCTCGACCCAATGTACCGACTATAGGACTTAATCCCTTCATTATAAAAAAATTACATCAAAAGACATAATTACCCAATGCTACATCCAATGTGACAAAATACATAGTGAAATACTTCAATGTTGATATTCTCTGGAGTAAGGGTCATTTAGTTAAACCCTTTGGTCAAAGTGTTATAAGCTATGTTATCTTCTTTCAGTAGCCTGTGATGTTTCCTGATCTGGGATATCAGGCTCTGATGCTGCTTGTAACAGTGACTGTTCCCTGTTTAAATGAAGCAACCTCTGAGCTCTGAGAATCCAGCAGAGAGATAGTTAATTACAGCCACTCAATTAACCTAGTCTCCACCTGGACGAGAGCTCTGTAAAAACCTCATGTGAGACACAGGACAGAGAGATTCCTTAGCTCACATTTGGGCTGACATAAGGAGAAGGAGGACTGCAGAAATATCCTTAGCCCACAACTGGGCTGACCTGAGGAAAATATGATGTCTTAATGCACACAGAAGGACTGTATGCCAACAGCAAGACAAGGGGACACGGCTAATATATACCTGGACACAGAGAGTACCATAGCACACAAGGATGTTGACCCAGGAGAACAGAGAGGCCTTCCGATACAGCAAGAACAACAGAAACAGATAAGAGACTTTCTTGTTGGACTGTTGTATATATATAAAGATGTAGCCAGGCCCCTTTACCTCCTGGTCCGTGCGGTAGGGAATGGCTGCAGAGGAGTAAGGGTGCAGCCGGAATGTCAGACGAACCCGGCTGGATGCAGGAGTCACCCCAGGGAGGCTGTGGTTGACTGGGGGGAGCTCCGGAGTTCCGTGGCGGCCCAAGTATGCAGGGCGCCAACATTTTGTGTTCGCGCATGCAGATTGCCATTGTCGCGCGTGCGTAGTACGGCCGCGAGAGGCGGCCATCTTAGAACAGGCTCCACGCAGGACTACATATCCCAGGATGCTGCAGAGCATGCACCACATGGGCAGCAATAGCCAATAGGGCTTTGGGATACTCAAAGGAGAGATATAGATACATTTGGGGCGCTAGGTGCCTTGCGCTCAGTTGGATTCAAGGAGGCAACTAGAGAGGTAATGTCCAGGGAGCAGTGCTTCCCTGGACTAGGCCTAGGTTTGCCCCTTAGGCCCCAGCTAGGTCCTGAGTCCCTACTAGTTTGTGGCTGCTGCAGGGAAGGCCCATAGATAGGGACGCTTCCCCAATTGCACCATTTGCAACAATATAGTTAGTGCACCGGTGACGGACGCCACCCGGTGTGTGTGGCCTGGGGTCTGGGACCAGACCATGCATATATTCACGTTGTGCAATATGTGGAAAAATCAAATAACAAAATATGGTGTACCCAATAGATAATGAACCCTATCTAATATAAGCAATAGGTCTCACTCACAAGTGGAAAAGGAAATAGAAGCATATCAGAGAGTCTTCTCTCTCTGATAAGAGCTCTTTATGCTGTCTTCACGCATGGATCTCTGAATTCGACTGGATAAGCCTTTGATAAGCCCTTGATGAACCTTACGATTCCTTTAGATGCCACAGCGAAACGCGTAGAATCGATTGCCAGCTCCTGGGAGACAGTGGAGATCACGTCAGCAGCATTGAGTGCTGGCAAGCAGACAGGACAGGAGAGACCGTAGAAGCGCTTCCGCCCTGAAGCAAGACGTCACCGGAAGTGACGTATGCGGATATGGAAGCACGCGAACCGAGTGGCTGGTGATATCTCATGTTATTCTCTCCCATGAAAGTTATATTTAAGCAAATGTGAGTGCGATTATTTCT
Organism: Ascaphus truei; assembly: GCA_036426205.1. Lineage (NCBI taxonomy): Eukaryota > Metazoa > Chordata > Amphibia > Anura > Ascaphidae > Ascaphus > Ascaphus truei. The sequence goes on along the minus strand of WSYH01000896.1, from coordinate 54,807 downwards.
ATATTCATACAATATAATATACATATTAGCGGTATTACACTATTGTGGGCTTTCTTTTATTCCTCGAGCCATCATACATTTGAGAATATTGACTGCAGAGGGCGCATACAAGGCGCCTCCAGTGTTCATCAAGGGCTGATCTAAGGCTTATCCAGTCGAATTCAGAGATCCATGCTTGAAGACAGCCTAAAGAGTTCTTATCAGAGAAAAAAGAACCTCTGATATGCTTCTATTCCCTTTTCCACTTGTGAGTGAGACCTATTGCTTATTTTAGATAGGGTTCATTATCCCTACATTGGCTACACCATATTTTGTTATTTGATTTTTCCAAATATTGCACAACGTGAACTACCAGCGCTCCCCTTACTAGGAAGAAGAACGACTACTATTTTGGACTAAGCAAAGGGTCCAGATAAAGGGTTTTGAGCAGCCTTTTCTTTACTATGTACGCTGTAACAAGTGTCAGGAAGCAGGGCTCACGCAACACCTCCTTACCTGCCTCGGAGGTCGTTGCTGCCGCTCCTCGCTCCCCGCTGGCGTGTCCTCGCGTGGGACTCGGCGATCTCGCTCGGTGCTGGCTCTTGCGGCCGCCATCTTGTCGGGCGCGCGCAGGAGGATCTTACACAGCGCGCGCCTCCGACAGTAATTTATTCACTCCTCCGTTCTTCTAGCCACGCCCCCCCGTGTACAGCTACAGCCCCGCTCCTGCTCTCACACTTCACAGCTGATCACAGGCAAGGATCACAGCCTGCACCAGTCACAAGGCGCTCCACGGCACACCTCCGCTCTGCCTCCTTCCCTGATTGGTCCCTCCACGTATATTACCCCTGTTCTCCCTTGGAATCATTGCTCTGCATAGCTTCTGCTAGTTTGGCTACTATTCGTGTGGGCTCTTGTTCTTCGTGTACTTCAGGTTTGACCCGGCTTGGCTTTCAACTCTTCCTCTGGCTCTGGACCCCGGCTTGCTCCTCACGACGCAGTCTCTCTCTGCCCTTCGATCTCGGCTCGCTCCTCTACCTCCCGGACCACTGGCACCCTCGACCCCCGGCTACGGCAATCACCACGATCCTTCTACCTCCGGACACGGCAAGTACCTTTGGTTCCCTTACTGAAGACTCCTGGACTGGCAACTAATCTACCACACTCCGGACACGCCCCTCTGCTGTGGGTGCGTGGTATTATACTTTCCACCTCAGTCTTGGGACGGGTCTGGTCTGTGGGCAGCACTACCATGACATTATGCAGAGCCCAACCGACGCAGACCAGATTGATACTGATGAACCTACCTTAGACCAAATTCTCTCGGCCCTGGTGGTACAGAACCAAACCATGTCTACCCAGATCTCTGACCTAGCTCAACGGCTAACCAACCTTTCTCTCCAGGGTGCACCATCTAGCGTTTCCTCCCCATCTCAGCCCAGATCTCTTGGCGCAGCCGCACCAGAGACCAAGATACCCACGCCGAAACCCTACGCTTGCGATCCGCAGGCTTCCCGCAGATTCCTAAACCAGTGTGAGGTCCAATTTGAGATGGCGCCTCTTCAGTTCACCACGGGACGTAAGAAAGTGGCGTATGTGTACTCTCTCTTGACTGGTGGCACCCTGGCGTGGGCTTCTCCGATTTGGGAATTACGGCCAGAGATAACCCAGACTATGCTCTCTTTCGTCAGGAGTTTCAGCAGGTGTTTGACACTCCTGCACGCCAGGATACGGCCTCTTCTTCTTTTGTCACAGGGGCACCGTTCCGTGGCCAGATATGCTCTGGAATTCCGGACCCTAGCAGCTGAGACCCGTTGGAACCAGGAGGCACTCATCGCCGTCTTCTGTCAGGGGTTATCGGATACAGTAAAGGACGAAATCGCCGCTCATCCCAGGCCAGGAATGTTGGAGGAACTGGTTGCTAAGGCTATTCAGATGGATCAGCGCCTCCAGGAGCGACGCTCCGAATGCCAGCGTCCTCGTTTTGTGCCCATTCCTAGGTTTCTTCCAGTTACAAGACCTCAGTCGTCCCGGTTCCCAGCCCTGGAACCCCGGAGCCCATGCAACTGGGTACTCAACATACCCGACCACCGATACAACAACTTCGAAGGGACTGTGGGCTGTGCTTCTATTGCGGATCTCCTGAACACCTTATTTGGAATTGTCCCCTGCATCCGAGAAACGACTGCACCCAGTGAGTATAAAGGGGCTCTCCCTGGGTACCATTTCTCCTTGCCCCCTTTCCAAAGACGAGCTCCCCAAGAAGCTTTTGATTCCGGTCACTCTTTCGGGCCCCTCATTCTGCGCCTCTGTGGCCGCCTTTGTTGATTCCGGGGCAGGTGGGAACTTTGTGGATCAGGAATTCACAAAGCTTAATAATATTCCACTAATTTGGAAGAGAGTACTGTGACGGTAGGGAGGGTTTGGCCCGGGGTTAACGGGGTTACACCCCAAGGGCCCCCCTCTAACCTCGCCAGGGAGACAAGGGGTTAACTGGGCTGAGGCCCAGAAATGTGATTTTACCCTTGTTATAACCTGTAAATGTATTCTCTCCTGTGTCCCTGTCCCATTGTAATGTCTGGGTTAATCAGTGTTTGCATAACACACACACTGGATCATCAGGGGTTAATAAGCTACAGTTTAAGGAAATTCCACTGTATGGTGTCTTTTCAGGAAACCTGGACTTCAAAGGGCTTAATTGGAGTGGAAGGTGAAAAGCAGAAGGGTTTTTAAAATGTACAGGCAGAATGCCTGCCTATGTAATGCATGAGGAACCAAATGGTGCCTCATATGAGTATTCACGTTTGATATTCACTGGATGTGTATATCAACAGAGAGGTGTGATACATAGTTCAAGAAGTAATTACCTATTTGTTTATGCGGGAAGCAGGCAAAAGGAAGGGAAGGGTTTGTTATTCACACCTTCCAGCAAAAGGTATCCCCCAGCAGACAATCAAAGTGAGTAACTTTATTAAATATAAGAATATTATGAGATGTCCTGGGCGGAACCGGATAAGAATTACATATGTGTATCCGTTGGATGTAGTCCATCGTTTTGAGGCTAAACATTGTACATTTACCTGTTACGAAACGCCAGATATTAATATCTCTATTAATTTTCATATTACAATGTAATGTTGGGTCTCTCTGCGACCGTCAGGTGTCACAGAATGCAGTGATATATCTCACCTGACTGTATGTTTTACTGAACTCAAGTTATGAGGTAATTTGCAGTAAATATGAAATTTTGGTTGAGTTCTGAGAAACTGGAGCCCCCCTGCTATAATAATGAGCAGGAAGGCTAGAATGACAAGCCTGGTCATCAAAGGCTAAGTGGCTAATTGCTTATGCTTGGCCCAACGGACAAAAGGAATTAACCAGAGTAAGGGTAACTTTTCACACTGACCATGGAATTCCAAACCTAGCTTCAAAAGCTTCAAAGGGGATTTTACTAGACGGCACGGAGCCGTAAACTGGGAAAGAGGGGGTTAAAATGATATATAAGTCAAAGCCACCCTTTACCCAAGTTGTTCATGTTCATTGTTCTTCATGCAAATGATCTTCATGCATGCATGTGACCTGCATGTATTGCTGTGATGTCAACTGGAATTATGGGAGAAGTGGCCAAGTCTCTAATCCTGATGGCTTTCTTGCCATAATCTTTACGTAAGTGTCTATATTTTGCCTGTTATTTGTACATTATTGTGTGTTCACCTTTATCAAGGAATAAATTCTATTTATCATATCTAAGTCTCGTCCCAGTTCAAACCCAGGTATATATATATTTATATATAGTTTTGGTGTAAATTACTGCCTGTCGCAAGCTCTCGTGACAGGCTTGTAATTAACTGGTGGCAGCGGTGGGATCGAACTGGACCTGGATTACAGTATTCTGCGGGGTACTGTGATCCAGTGGGAACTTGATGGTAATTGCAAGTTCCTGGGACTAAAGATATTGAACACGGAGTGTACAACATATAACACAAGATATGGCACCTCCTCACTGTTCCCCTACTTGTGAGAAGCATTGCCTCCAGAACCAAAGTGCCGGCCATCCGTCTGACTGGAGCCGGGCACTGAGACCGGAGGAGTGCATCAAGTCGGCGCGGGGACCAGCAGCCGGCAAGGCTGAGAGAGAGACAGCGATCGGTGAGCATGAAACCCGGCAGGCTGAGCAAAAATCCACAGCTGCAGCTGCTGTAACCATCAGACATGTGGAGGGAGCGGGTGGTCTTGCACCAGGAGAGGTATTGGCCGCTGCGGCGGCCAGTCCATTTTTCCCAGAATTGCTGGCCCTGCTGTTGGCGCAGGGAGAGATGTCCCCAGCTGAGCGGCTCGAGCAGCTGAAGCTGGCAATGATCCGACCCGCTTATCCCCTCCCAGAGCACGNNNGCGCTCAGGGCAAATCCGCTCTGGACTCCGTTTGCCCCTTGCTGGGGTTAGTCCACCCAGGCGGCGGAGAAGCTCTGGAATGAGCCCGGCGCTCAGGCCAACTCGCCTCTGGACTCCGTTGCCCCGTGTCTGGTTGTTGTCCACCGGTGGCGGAGAAGACCGGCAGTTGCTGCGGCACTGCAACAATGGGCCACAATAATGCCCAGTACCCTGGACCGTGCGGCGGTCAGGCGAAGAAGCCCCTCAGGCCAATGCTCACGAGCTGCGGAAAAGATGACCCAGTTAGCGGCATCCTCTGATGGCTTCCGCCCACCGGGCGACAACCCTCCTCGGGCCGTCTCCTGGAGAATCTGGACGGGCTGCATCAGCAACAGTGGCGGAGAGCAGCGGCCATCCACCTGATCCCGGCGGAGAACCGCGCGGCGGCAAGAAGATGCCGCCACTCCGGTGTTCCTGCCGGCGGCAGTTTTATTTGGGGGGATGGACAGGGTTTGCGGGAGGGGGTTATTTTACCAATTTTGCATGGAGCTTGTTTCCTCCACAAGACTGGACCCTTGTCCTGCACCGTTTTACTTGTACCCAACCCGCGCTGTTTGCGCAGCGGCCCGGCGCTGCCCAGCCCCAGATGGGCCGGCGGGCGGCCGCTCCAGTCCCCCTGCAATTGGGACCAACGAAGGCGGCGGTCCTCGGCGGACCACAAGGTAAGCCAGACCAAGTCGCAGACGACCCTGACTTATTTTTCCCTGGACTGTACCCTGTTGTTTCACTATAGGGGTGACCGAGGGTGGCAGGAGTAGGGGTACCAGGGAGGGGAAGGACAGGCAGCTTGTAGGGCAGCTAGATGTCCCCATTACCGTGGGCAGAGCAGCAAGGGACTCTCAGTTAGAGCCCCACTGTTCAGCCTTGCTATGGGCTGGAGGTGTCCGGGGTTGTGGCAAAGTTAGACCACCCCCAGATTACCTGCCAGCCAAGAGCTAAGTGGGTGCATCTGCACCAGCAACCCTGAGCTCATCCCTGGTAAGGGGGAGACAGTGTCGGAGATGGCCTCACTCAGGTGTCCCTAGGATCCAGGTTAGTATTCCTAGGGAGAAGTGGAGTGAGGAGGCTGCAGGTAGGTAGCCACCTCAGATCTCAGGGAGGGGAAGGAGGCAGCTTTAGGCGCCAGCTTCCCCATTACCTGGGCGGAGCAGTCAGGGGACTCTCATTTAAGAGCCCCACTGTGCAGCCTTGCTATGGGCTGGAGGTACCGGGGTTTGTGGCACAGTTAGACCACCCCCAGATTACCTGCCAGCCAGAGCTAAGGTGGGTGTATCTGCACACCACAACCCTGAGCTCACCTCCGGTATGGGCACAGCTTCAGGGAGAGGGCAGCCCCGTTAAGCACCCGCTCTAGGGTAGGATTGCCTGGAGAGAGTTGGGTGGGCAGTGGAACCGGGGAGGAAGGCAGCAAGTGAGCCAGCCAGTTTTTCCCGCTACCCTGGCAGCCTCATGTGGTGTCTCAGATCAGCAACCCCCTGTTGCAGCCTGGCTATGGGCTGGGGTTATCCGGGCAGTGGCAGGCTTGTGCCCCACAGGGATACCTGCCACCAGAGCTAAGGCGGTTGCATCTGGAGAGGTGCCCCTGAGCTCATCCCTGGTAAGGGGGAGACAGTGTCAGGATATGGCCTCACTTAGGTGTCCCCTAGGACCCAGGTTATTGTTAGCTAGGGAAGCGGATTGAGGGGAGGCTGCAGGTAGGTAGCCAGCAGCAGATCTCAGTGAGGAAAGGAGGGCTAGTGGTAGCCAGGGAGGGAAAGCCACGTATTGCAGCTATATGTTTCCCGTTACCCTGGCAGAGCCCCAGGGGGTTTCTCGATCAGCCAACCCCCTGTTGGCAGCCTAGCTATGGGCTGGTGGATCTGGGCAGTGGCCAGTTTTTGCCACCCCAGGATACCTGCCAGCCAACCGCTAAGGCGGTGCATCTGGAAGAGTGCCCCTGAGCTCATCCCTGGTAAGGGGGAACAAGGTCAGGGAGGTGAGGTGCACTCAGGTAGTTCCAGGGTCTGGGGAGGATTGCCCAGGGAGGAGAGGAGTGCAGGTGGGCTGCAGAGGTAGCAGCAGGCTGAGGGTGCTGGGGCCTAGGGGAGGCTAGGCAGGGAGGCACCGTGGAGCAGGAGAGATAGGAGTCAGTGGGGTGTTGGGCGCTGGCCCAGAAGCTAGGGATGGGCTAGGTAGGTCAGAAGGTCCTTGTTCTGACTGGCACAGGAGTGACCCTCTGACAGAACCCCCCTGGGTTCCCACCAGATCCACAGCTGCAGCTGCTGTAACCATCACACCGCCCGGAGAGCAGGGAAGGGATCCAGCTCCGGGACGGCAGAGACTTGTGGAGGGGGCGGGTGGTCTTGCACCAGGAGAGGTATTGGCCGTTGCGGCGGCCAGTCCATTTTACCCATTTTACCCAAAATTGCTGGCCCTGATGTTTGCGCAGGGAGAGATGTCCCCAGCTGAGCGGCTCGAGCAGCTGAAGCTGGCAATGATCCGACCCGCTTATCCCCTCCCAGAGCCCGGCGCTCAGGCAACTCTGCTCTGGACTCCGTTGCCCCTTGCTGGGGTTAGTCCACCGGCGGCGGAGAAGCTCTGGAATGAGCCCGGCGCTCAGGCAACTCCGCTCTGGACTCCGTTGCCCCTTGCTGGGGTTAGTCCACCGGTGGCAGAGAAGTACCGGCAGTTGCTGCGGTACTGCCAACAAATGGGCCACAATAATGCCCAGTACCCTGACCGTGCGCGGTCAGGCGAAGAAGCCCCTCAGGGCCAACGCTCACGAGCTGCTGAAAAGATGACCCAGTTAGCGGCATCCTCTGATGGCTCCCACCCAGCCGGGGCGACAACCCTCCTCGGGACGTCTCCTGGAGAATCTGGACGGGCTGCATCAGCAACAGCGGCGGAGAGCAGCGGCCATCCACCTGATCCCGGCGGAGAACCAGCGGCGGTGGCAGAGAAGACGCCGCCACTCCGGTGTCCTGCCGGCGGCAGTTTTATTTGGGGGGAGGGACAGGGTTTGCGGGAGGGTTATTTTACCAAGTTTGCATGGAGCTGTGTTCCTCCACAAAGACCTGGGACCCTTGTCCTACACCGTTTTACCTGTACCCAACCCGGGCGCTGTTGCGGCAGCGGCCCGGCGCTGCCCAGCCCAGATGGGGCCGGTGGCAGCCGCTCCAGTCCCCCTGCAATTGGGACCAACGAAGGCGGCGGTTTTAATGAAAACAACCAAATAAAAACACAGCCTATACCTTGAGTCAGGGGTTAAGACTCACTTTTCCCATTCCCTATTACAGGGCTGGTGTAGGATAGGCTCAATTGCCAACCTATGACCCCCCAAAGTCGTAAAATAATTACATAGTAAGTAGGAGCTCTATTATCCAGTCTCTCGGGTTGTGTCCATTGGGGGTGGGGGGCCCTGTGGTGGGACCCAGGGGTCTCTATACTGCCACTGGATGAGGAGTGTCTGGGTCGGGTACTGCGAGGACCGGCAATCGACAGCCGTCTTCGTGCTCAATGTATTGTTCCTGGAGCCTCTCTTACCCACAAAGCTAGCTCTTGTGCTCAAGAGATCCCCCTGCAGTAATCAGGAGGAGTTCACCTGTGAGACCAGGTTGGAGAGGCTGTTATTGTCTGTAGCTGTCAATTACCACTCCTTCTGAACTCATCAGATCCAATACAGTTATTGAAGCTCTTATAGACGGCGGGTTTGAGCCCCTATCACAGAAGGAACTTTTCCCCTCATGAGATTAATTATTATGATGTTTCACTGGGTTTTTGCTAGCCTTTGTCGATTCAATATATGCATAAATACAAAATAGGTAGGTTCTCTGTCCATCTGACATTTAGTTTAGTTGGAACTTAAGAATATAATATGGTATATAGATTATTTGCAACCTAGATAAAGTAGAACTTTTTCAACCTCTCTACTATGTAATTGGTACTATTCTAGTGTTTCTGTTTAGTATAAAAATACATATTTAAAAAAAAGCACCGTGATAGTTAAAGTGCAAAACATGCTAAAAAATGGTTCAGGAAAAAAAGATGTTACATTACTTTCTCCATTTACTCCACATTGCATCACTGGCAAGCAGTTCATCTGATATAACCAAGTGGTGAAGTACAATATTTAAATTGTCGTATTTACTCTTACTCTGTAGCCAACCGATGATATTATGCATCGTCATTAAAGCATCACACTATTATACTTACATAGTGGCTTATAATGTTTCATTCACAGCCTCGATATCTTGCGGAAAAGGATCATTAATAAACACAAAAATATTATTGAAACGTGGATGTAGAATATAATACGTGTATGCCTATGAAAACATAGCACAACATTAAACAATTCAAACATTTTATAAAAGGAACATTGGTACCATTTGGTTTTTTTTGTTCAAATAATCTGGTTCCCCGGGCAATAACGCATCGATTACAGATAGGATACAACATATGACTTACCATGAGATCACTATATATAGGTAGTCCTTTCTTCTTAGATCAGTCTGTCAAAAATCATTTAAAGGCTGTAAGTAACAATATCCATAGATAATAAAAGTGAGCAGAGAACAATACACATTGTAATTGAATAAGCTTGGTTCCAAAACAAAAGACTCAATTAATGAATCTATATTGACACACCATTTCATATCACCTTGGACTATAGGTCATTGCAACTAACTATCAGTCTATTTCAATAATTAATTTGATTATGAATAAAATTTTGTGTTTTTAAAAAAAACGTTTTTCTTCTCTGGAGAGAATTGAACTTCAGGGCAAGAAAGTCAAACACAGCTAATATAATCCAAATACTTTCGACCAAGATTTATGTTTATGCACTAATGGCTTCAATATACATGATTCGTATTATGGGAGCCCTCTGTTCTGTGTGTTTAAAAACAGTTTTTTTGCCAAAGATACGACTTCCAGAGATAGAATATAAACAGATAATTCGAGAGGCAATTAAGAGTTTAGCATTGCACACGTAATTCTAGAACTTGAAATAGCCAAGATGACCAGTAAAAAACGCAGTGTTTTTTCCCCCCCAAAAGTATTAGTAACACTTACCTGTGGATAGACGTATAAATAAGCAGCCTCATAATGGATTCAGTCTGAGATGCCAAAATTAAACTGTGTACATGCACTCCATAACTTAACAAACCTATTTTAATAAAGAAACATTCTTGGTTTAGTATTGCTGTAGTTTTTTATTTTTTTTTTTTAAATGAACCTCATTAAAATGTAGGGACTGCAGTAAGCTCCCATTCACAATGTAAGATATTCTCCAATTCTTTCATTAACATGGTCATTAGTATATTTTGGATCACTCAATAACAGAAAAAATTGTGTTTCCTTTATAAAGAAAGGAATGGCAAAACACAAGATTCCATCATTACTTTCAAAATTATGCAATAAAAGAAGCACATACTTCGTCATTGGGGTCTAATGATAAGTCAGATAAATAACACTCAAAAAGTCATTATTAACTACTAATATTTCTTGGTGGGACCTGTCCAATGTTGCATTCCTAGATTTTTCCGAGTAATAGGACAAGACGGACAACAGGGTAATCCAGGAGGTATCGGCATACTTCATCTACAAGGGGCACGCGAGGTGCCGTGGCATGAACTCATCCATAACCCTGGAACGGAAGATCTGAGCGACCAGGGGCGTCTGTGACTTACAGTAGAGACTCAGATCAGGGCAATAAATCCTCTGCACAGATGGTACTGTCACTCCACATTTGCGACGGTTGTGAGTGTTTGTCTTATATAGCAAATGATCCTTAATCCCCCACTATCATCCCATTATGATAATATATCAATAACGACTTGGACAAGTGTTTAATTAATTTATCTTGTGATTATTACATTTCTCCACATGTGGCGCTCGTGTTTTTGTGTGTGCAGTATACTTTCTCGAGATCCGGGAAGGTCTCCTTCAGCGTGAGCCAGCGACCAGTTTGGGGCGATATTTTCACACATATTTTCGGCTCTACTAATCGTCACCTATCCTGCAGGATTGTAATTCACCCTTGTTACATATTCATTCACCATTGTTATAGAAGGCACAGCGCCCCGGATTTCCACTTTTCCTAACATAGATAATCAATATCCACAAAGGTGCTTCACATTTCATGTGAAGAACAAGAGCGGATCGCTGAACGTTAAACGATGTCTGGTGACTCACGCAACTCATCGGTAATGAGCGATGTTTACCTAATAACGCAGATGCCTATAGCACATCCATCATGTTTGTGCATGCCGACAAACACTGCGCGATATTAGGTCACTCCCAAACTGCGTTATTCATTGGTAGAGCATTATTAATCATTGCGTTCACTTGCTGGGAATAGCCCTTCACCCAATGTACCGACTATAGGACTAATCCTTCCATTATAAAAAAATTACAATCAAAGACTAATTACCCAATGCTACCATCCAATGTGGCACAAGCATACTAGTGATACTTACAATGTTGATATCTCTGGGAGTAAGGTAATTTAGTTTAAACCCTGTGGGTCAAAGGTGTATATGAAGCGATGTTATCTTGCTTCAGTAGACCTGTGTGTTTCCCTGATCCGGGAGATCAGGCTTGATGCTGCTTGTCACAGTGATGTTCCCTGGTTAAAATGAAGCAACCTCGAGCTCTGAGAATGCAGCAGAAGATGTTAATTACAGCCACTCACTTACCTAGTCTCCACTGGACGAGAGCTCTTAAAAACTCATTGAGCACAGGACACGAGAGATTCCTTAGCTCACATGGGCTGACATAGGAGAAGGAGGACTGCAAGATATCCTTAGCCGCACAATCTGGCGACCCTGAGGCAAATATGGATCTTAATAATGCACAGCAGAAGGACTGTATGCACAGCAAGACAATGGCACACGCTAATAAATACTGGACACAGAGAGTACCATAGACACACAATGATGTTGACCCAGGATAACAGAGAGCCTTACGATACGAAGAACAAACAGAAACAGAAAGAGACTTCTTGTTGGACTGTTGTTATATATAAAGATGTAGCCAGGCCCCTTTACCTCCTGTCCGTGCGGTAGGGAATGGCTGCAGAGGAGTAAGGGTGAGCAGCCGAATGTCAGCGAACCCGGCTGGATGCAGGTCCCCCAGGGAGGCTGTGGTTACTGGGGGAGCTCCGAGTTCCGTGGCGGCCCAAGTTGCAGGGCGCCAAACTTTTTGTGTTCGACGCATGCAGATTGCCATTGTCCGCGCGTGGTGCGTAGTTACGGCCGCAGAGGCGGCCATCTTAGTAACAGGCTCCACGCAGGACTACAATATCCCAGGATGCTGGCAAGCATCACCCAGGGTCAGCAATAGCCAATAGGGCTTTGGGATACTCAAAGAGAGATATGATAACATTTGGGGCCTAGGTGGCCTTGCGCTCAGTTGGATTCAAGGAGGCAACTAGAGAGGTAATGTCCAGGGAGCAGTGCTTCCCTGGACTAGGCCTAGGTTTGCCCTTAGGCCCCAGCTAGGTCCCTGAGTCCCTACTAGTTGTGGCTGCTGCAGGGAAGGCCATAGATAGGGACGCTTCCCAATTGCACATTGCAACAATATATTTAGTGCACCGGTGACGGACGCCACCCGGTGGGTGTGTGCCTGGGGTCTGGGACCAGACCATTGCATATATTCACGTTGTGCAATATTGGAAAAATCAATAACAAAATATGGTGTACCCAATAGATAAGAACCCTATCTATATAAGCAATAGGTCTCACTCACAAGTGGAAAAGGAAATTAGAAGCATTCAGAGAGTCTTCTCTCTCTGATAAGAGCTCTTTATGCTGTCTTCACGCATGGATCTCTGAATTCGACTGGATAAGCCTTGATAAGCCCTGATGAACCTTACGATTCCTTTAGATTGCCACAGCGAAACGCGTAGAATCGATTGCCAGCTCCTGGGAGAAGTGGAGTATCACGTCAGCAGCATTGAGGCTGGCAGCAGACAGGACAGGAGAGACCGTTAGAAAGCCCTTCGCCCTGAAGCAAGACTCACCGCAGTGACGTATGCGGATATGGAAGCACGCGAACCGAGTGGCTGGTTAGATCTCATTTATCTCTCCCATGAAAGTTATATTAAGCAAATGTGAGTGCGATTATTTCTATATTCATACAATATAATACATATTAGCGGTATTACTATTGTGGGCTTTCTTTTATTCCTCGGCCATCATACATTTGAGAATGATTGACTGCACAGGGCGCATACAGGGCGCCTCCGTGTTCTCAAGGGCTGATCTAAGGCTTATCCGTCGAATTCAGAGATCCATGCTTGAAGACAGCCTAAAGAGTTCTATTCAGAGAAAAAGGAACCTCGGATGATGCTTCTATCCCTTTCCACTTGTGAGTGAACCTATTTCTTATTTAGATGGGTTCATTATCCCTACATTGGCTACACCAATTTTGTTTTTTTGATTTTTCCAATATTGCACAACGTGAACTACCAGCGTCCCCTTACTTAGGAAAACGACACTATTTTGGACTAACCAAGTTGTCCAGATAAGGGTTTTGAGCACCTTTTCTTTAACTATGTACGCGCTGTAACGTGTCAGGAAGCAGGGCTCACGCAACACCTCCTACCTGCCTCGGAGGTCGTTGCTGCCGCTCCTCGCTCCCCGCTGTCGTGTCCTCGCTGGACTCGGCGATTCGCTCGTTGCGGTCTCTTGCGCCGCCTCTTGTCGGGCGCGCGCAGGAGGATCTACACAGCGCGCGTCCTCCGACAGTATTTATTCACTCTCCGTTCTTCTAGCCACCCCCCCCGTTGTACACTACAGCCCCGCTCCGTGCCCTCACACTAATCACAGCTGATCAGCAGCAAGGATCACGCCTGCACCAGTCACAAGGCGCTACCACGGCACACCTCCGCTCTGCCCTCCTCCTTCCCTGATTGGTCCCCTCACGTATATTACCCCTGTTCCCCTTGGAATCATTGCTCTGCATAGCTTTCTGCTAGTTTGGCTACTATCGTGTGGGCTCTTGTTCCTTCGTTACTTCAGGTTTGACCCGCGCTTGGCTTTCAACTCTTCCTCTGGCTCTGGACCCCGGCTTGCTCCTCACGACGCAGTCTCTTCTCCTGCCCTTCGTTCTCGCTCGCTCTCTACCTCCCGGACCACTGGCACCCTCGACCCCCGGCTACGGCAATCACCACGATCCTTCTACCCTCCGACACGGCAAGTACCTTTGGTTCCCTTACTGAAGACTCCTGACTGGCAACTAATCTACCACACTCCGGACACGCCCCTCTGCTGTGGGGTCTTGTTATTATACTTTCCACCTCAGTCTTGGACGGTCTGGTCTTGTGGCCAGCACTACCATACATTATGCAGATCCCAACCGACGCAGACCAGATTGATACTGATGAACCTACCTTGACCAGAAATTCTCTCGCCCTGGTGTAAGAACCAAACCATGTCTACCCAGATCTCTGACCTAGCTCAACGGCAACCAACCTTCTCTCCAGGGTGCACCATCTAGCGTTTCCTCCCATCCTCACCCAGACTCTTGCGCAGCCGCACCAGAGGAACAAGATAACCCACGCCAAACCCTACGCTTGCGATCCGCAGCTTCCCCCAGATTCCTAAACCAGTGTGAGGTCCAATTTGAGATGGCGCCTCTTCAGTTTCACCACGACGTAAAGTGGCGTATGTGTACCTCTCTTGACTGGTGGCACCCTGGCTTGGGCTCTTCTCCGATTTGGGAATTACGGCCAGAGATAACCCAGACTATGCTCTCTTTCGTCAGGAGTTTCAGCAGGTGTTTGACACTCCTGCACGCCAGGATACGGCCTCTTCTTCTTTTGTCACAGGGCACCGTTCCGTGGCCAGATATGCTCTGGAATTCCGGACCCTAGCACTGAGACCTTTGGAACCAGGGGCACTCACGCCGTCTTCTTCAGGGGTTATCGGATACAGTACCAAAGGACGAAATCGCCCGCGCTCATCCCAGGCCAGGATTGTTGGAGGAACTGGTTGCTAAGGCTATTCAGATTGGATCAGCGCCTCCAGGAGCGACGCGCTCATGCCACGTCCTCGTTTTGTGGCCCATTCCTCTCAGTTTCTTCCATTACAAACCTCGTCGTCCCGTTCCCAGCCTGGAACCCCGACCCATGCAACTGGGTACTCAACATACCCGACCACCGATACAACAACTTCGAAGGGACTGTGGGCTGTGCTTCTATTGCGGATCTCCTGAACAACCTTATTTGGATGTCCCCTGCGCCGAGAAACGACTGCACCCAGTGAGTATAAAGGGGCTCTCCCTGGTACCATTTCTCCTTGCCCCTTTCCAAGACGAGCTCCCCCAAAAGCTTTTGATTCCGTCCACTCTTTCGGGCCCCTCATTCTGCCGCCTCTGTGTGCCGCCTTTGTTGAGTTCCGGGCAGGTGGGAACTTTGTGGATCAGATTTCACAAGCTTAATAATATTCCACCTAATTTGGAAGAGAGGTACTGTGACGGTAGGGAGGTTTGGCCGGGTTACGGGGTTCACCCCCAGGCCCCCCTCTAACCTCGCCAGGGAACAAGGGGTTAACTGGGCTGAGGCCCAGAAATGTGATTTTACCCTTGTTATAACCTGTAATGTATTCTCTCCTGGTGTCCCCTGTCCCATTGTAATGTCTGGGTAATCAGTGTTTCATACACACACACTGGTCATCAGGGTTAATAAGCTACAGTTTAAGGAAATTCCACTGATGGTGTCTTTTCAGGAACCTGGACTTCAAAGGGCTTAATGGAGTGGAAGGTGAACACAGAGGGGTTTTTAAAATGTACAGCAGAATGCCTGCCTATGTAATGCAAGGACACAATTGTGGCCTCTATGAGTATTCACGTTTATATTCACTGGATGTGTAATCAACAGAGAGGTGTGATACTAGTTCAAAAGTAATTACCTATTTGTTTATGCGGGAAGCAGGCAAAGGAAGGGAAGGGTTGTTATTCACACTTCCAGCAAAAGGTATCCCCCAGCAGACAATCAAAGTGAGTAACCTTTTAAATAAAGAATATTATGAGATGTCCTGGCGGAACCGGATAAAATTACATATGTGTATCCGTTGATGTAGTCCATCGTTTTGAGGCTAAACATTGTACATTTACCTGTTACGAGACGCCAGATATAATATCTCATTAATTTTCATATTACAATGTAATGTTGGTCTCTCTGCGACCGTCAGGTTCACAGAATGCAG
Organism: Ascaphus truei; assembly: GCA_036426205.1. Lineage (NCBI taxonomy): Eukaryota > Metazoa > Chordata > Amphibia > Anura > Ascaphidae > Ascaphus > Ascaphus truei. Next base: position 39,211 of record WSYH01000896.1, on the reverse strand, counting down.
ATATATCTCACCCTGCGTATGTTTACTGACTCAAGTTATGAGGTAATTTGCGTAAATATGAATTTTGGTTGAGTTCTGAGAAACGCAGCCCCCCTGCTATATAATGAGGCAGAAGGCTAGAATGACAAGCCTGTCATCAAGGCTAATGGCTAATTGCTTATGCTTGGCCCAACGGACAAAAGGAATTAACCAAAGTAAGGTTAACTTTTCACACTGACCATGGAATTCCAAACCTAGCTTCAAAGCTTCAAAGGGGATTTTATACAGACGGCACGGAGCTAACTGGAAAGAGGTGGTTAAATGATATATAAGTCAAAGCCACCCTTTACCCAAGTTGTTGCATGTTCATTGTTCCTTCATGCAAATGATCTTCATGAATGCATTTTGACCTCATGTATTGCTGTGATTTCAAACTGGAATTATGGGAAAGTGGCCAAGTCTCTAATCCTGATGGCTTTCTTGCCATAATCTTTACTGTAAGTGTCTATATTTTGCCTGTTTTTTGTACATTATTGTGGGTTCACCTTTCATCGGAATAATTTCTATTATCATATCTAAGTCTCGTCCCAGTTCAAACCCAGGTATATCATATTTTATATATAGTTTTGGTGAAATTACTGCCTTCGCAGCTCTCCGTGACAGGCTTGTACATTAATACTGGTGGCAGCGGTGGGATCGAACTGGACCTGGATTACAAGTATTCTGGCGGGTACGTGATCCAGTGGGAACTTGATTGTAATTGCAATTCCTGGGACTAAAGATATTGACACGGAGTGTACAACATACTAACACAGATATTGCACCTCCTCATGTTCCCTACTTGTGAGAAGCATTGCCTCCAGAACCAAAGTGCCGGCTCTCCGTCTGACTGGAGCCGGGCACTGCGACCGAGGAGTGCATCAAGTCGCCGGGGACCAGCAGCCAGCAAGGCTGAGAGAGAGACGCGATCGGTGAGCATGAACCACCGGCCGGTGAGCAAAGATCCACAGCTGCAGCTGCTGTAACCATCAGACATGTGGGAGAGCGGGTGGTCTTGGCACCAGAGAGGTATGGCCGCTGCGCGGCCAGTCCTTTTTTCCCAGAATGCTGCCCTGCTGTTGGCGCAGGAGAGATGTCCCCCTGAGGGCTCGACAGCTGAAGCTGGCAATGATCCGACCCGCTTTATCCCCTCCCAGAGCACTGCGCTTCAGTC
>WSYH01000896.1:0-37989 GCA_036426205.1 Ascaphus truei | reverse complement strand
AACTCCGCTCTGGACTCCGTTGCCCCTTGCTGGGGTTAGTCCACCGGTGGCGGAGAAGAACCGGCAGTTGCTGCGGCACTGCCAACAAATGGGCCACAATAATGCCCAGTACCCTGACCGTGCGCGGTCAGGCGAAGAAGCCCCTCAGGGCCAATGCTCACGAGCTGCGGAAAAGATGACCCAGTTAGCGGCATCCTCTGATGGCTTCCGCCCAGCCGGGGCGACAACCCTCCTCGGGACGTCTCCTGGAGAATCTGGACGGGCTGCATCAGCAACAGTGGCGGAGAGCAGCGGCCATCCACCTGATCCCGGCGGAGAACCAGCGGCGGCGGCAGAGAAGATGCCGCCACTCCGGTGTCCTGCCGGCGGCAGTTTTATTTGGGGGGATGGACAGGGTTTGCGGGAGGGGGTTATTTTACCAAGTTTGCATGGAGCTGTGTTCCTCCACAAAGACCTGGGACCCTTGTCCTGCACCGTTTTACCTGTACCCAACCCAGCGCTGTTTGCGGCAGCGGCCCGGCGCTGCCCAGCCCAGATGGGGCCGGCGGCGGCCGCTCCAGTCCCCCTGCAATTGGGACCAACGAAGGCGGCGGTCTCTGCGGGGACCAGCAAGGTAAGCCAGACCAAGTCGCAGACTGACCCTGACTTATTTTTCCCTATGACTGTACCCTGTTGTTTCACTATAGGGGTGACCGAGGGGTGGCAGGAGATAGGGGTACCAGGGGAGGGGAAGGACAGGCAGCTTGTAGGGCAGCTAGATGTCCCCATTACCTGGGCAGAGCAGCAAGGGGACTCTCAGTTAAGAGCCCCACTGTTGCAGCCTTGCTATGGGCTGGAGGTGTCCGGGGTTGTGGCAAAGTTAGACCACCCCCAGATTACCTGCCAGCCAAGAGCTAAGGTGGGTGCATCTGCACCAGCAACCCTGAGCTCATCCCTGGTAATGGGGAGACAGTGTCAGGGAGATGGCCTCACTCAGGTGTCCCTAGGATCCAGGTTAGGATTAGCTAGGGAGAAGTGGAGTGAGGGGAGGCTGCAGGTAGGTAGCCAGCCTCAGATCTCAGGGGAGGGGAAGGAAGGGCAGCTTGTAGGGCCGCCAGGCTTCCCCATTACCTGGGCGGAGCAGCAAGGGGACTCTCAGTTAAGAGCCCCACTGTTGCAGCCTTGCTATGGGCTGGAGGTACCAGGGGTTGTGGCACAGTTAGACCACCCCCAGATTACCTGCCAGCCAGGAGCTAAGGTGGGTGTATCTGCACCAGCAACCCTGAGCTCACCTCCGGTAATGGGGGCACAGCTTCAGGGAGAGGGGCTAGCCCCGTTAGCACCCAGCTCTAGGGTAGGATTGCCTGGGAGAGGGTTGGGTGGGCCAGTGGGAACCGGGGAGGGAAGGCAGCAAGTGAGCCAGCCAGTTTTCCCCGCTACCCTGGCAGAGCCTCATGTGGTGTCTCAGATCAGCAACCCCCTGTTGCAGCCTGGCTATGGGCTGGGGGTATCCGGGGCAGTGGCAGGCTTGTGCCACCACAGGGATACCTGCCAGCCAAGAGCTAAGGCGGTTGCATCTGGAGAGGTGCCCCTGAGCTCATCCCTGGTAAGGGGGAGACAGTGTCAGGGAGATGGCCTCACTTAGGTGTCCCTAGGACCCAGGTTATTGTTAGCTAGGGAGAAGCGGAGTGAGGGGAGGCTGCAGGTAGGTAGCCAGCAGCAGATCTCAGTGAGAGAAGGAGGGCTAGTGGTAGCCAGGGAGGGAAAGCAGCAGGTATTGCAGCTATAGTTTCCCGTTACCCTGGCAGAGCCCCAGGGGGTTTCTCAGATCAGCAACCCCCTGTTGCAGCCTAGCTATGGGCTGGGGGTATCATGGGCAGTGGCCAGTTTTTGCCACCCCAGGGATACCTGCCAGCCAAGCGCTAAGGCGGTTGCATCTGGAGAGGTGCCCCTGAGCTCATCCCTGGTAAGGGGGAGACAAGGTCAGGGAGGTAGGTGCACTCAGGTAGTTCCAGGGTCTGGGGTAGGATTGCCCAGGGAGGAGAGGAGTGCAGGTGGGCTGCAGGGAGGTAAGCAGCAGGCTGAGGTGCTGGGCCTAGGGGAGGCTAGGCAGGGAGGCACCGTGGAGCAGGAGGAGATAGGAGGTCAGTGGGGTGTTAGGCAGCTGGCAGAAGCTAGGGATGGGCTAGGTAGGCAGAAGGTCCCTTGTTCTGACTGGCCAGGAGTGACCCCTCTGACAGAACCCCCTGGGTTCCCAAAGGAGAGGCTGTGGGTAGATAGGCAGCCAGGGAGGAGAGTCAGGAGTATATCGGAGCAGCTACGGGTGGGCACAGAGCCAGGGCAGGTAGGGTCCCTACAGAATTGTGACATAACCCTGTCCCAGACTTGGTTGACAGGAAAGCGACGGTCTGTGCTATATAGCTGGTCTCCTGTTGGTGCAGAGATATGCCAGTCTCTGGGCAATGTGCAGCATAGTCTGCACAGGAGCCCCTTTCACCCTGGACTTGGTTCCCAATGCACTGGGTGGGGGGCAGAGGGAGGCAAAGGAGAATGCCCGGCTTTCCAGGAACTGGACTTTACAATCCACTGTGTACTGGTCAATGCCGGAGGACAATTTTGCCAGGCCAATCCCTCAGGACGTATTGAGTGCGTCAAGAGTGCCAGTGGTATCCCAGGGCCATGGGGAGGCCTCTGGGGTACCAGGGGCCCCTGAGCAGGGGAGGTGTGACAGTAGGGAGGGTTTGGCCCGGGGTTAACGGGGTTACACCCCAAGGGCCCCCTCTAACCTCGCCAGGGAGACAAGGGGTTAACTGGGCTGAGGCCCAGAAATGTGATTTTACCCTTGTTATAACCTGTAAATGTATTCTCCCCTGTGTCCCTGTCCCATTGTAATGTCTGGTTTAATCAGTGTTTGCATAACACACACACTGGATCATCAGGGGTTAATAAGCTACAGTTTAAGGAAATTCCACTGTATGGTGTCTTTTCAGGAAACCTGGACTTCAAATGGCTTAATTGGAGTGGAAGGTGAAAAGCAGAAGGGTTTTTAAAATGTACAGGCAGAATGCCTGCCTATGTAATGCATGAGGAACCAAATGGTGCCTCATATGAGTATTCACGTTTGATATTCACTGGAAGTGTATATCAACAGAGAGGTGTGATACATAGCTCAAGAAGTAATTACCTATTTGTTTATGGGGGAAGCAGGCAAAAGGAAGGGAAGGGTTTGTTATTCACACCTTCCAAACTCCGCTCTGGACTCCGTTGCCCCTTGCTGGGGTTAGTCCACCGGTGGCGGAGAAGAACCGGCAGTTGCTGCGGCACTGCCAACAAATGGGCCACAATAATGCCCAGTACCCTGACCGTGCGCGGTCAGGCGAAGAAGCCCCTCAGGGCCAATGCTCACGAGCTGCGTAAAAGATGACCCAGTTAGTGGCATCCTCTGATGGCTCCCGCCCAGCCGGGGCGACAACCCTCCTCGGGACGTCTCCTGGAGAATCTGGATGGGCTGCATCAGCAACAGCGGTGGAGAGCAGCGGCCATCCACCTGATCCCGGCGGAGAACCAGCGGCGGCGGCAGAGAAGACGCCGCCACTCCGGTGTCCTGCCGGCGGCAGTTTTATTTGGGGGGAGGGACAGGGTTTGCGGGAGGGGGTTATTTTACCAAGTTTGCATGGAGCTGTGTTCCTCCACAAAGACCTGGGACCCTTGTCCTGCACCGTTTTACCTGTACCCAACCCGGCGCTGTTGCGGCAGCGGCCCGGCGCTGCCCAGCCCAGACGGGGCCGGCGGCGGCCGCTCCAGTCCCCCTGCAATTGGGACCAACGAAGGCGGCGGTCTCTGCGGGGACCAGCAAGGTAAGCCAGACCAAGTCGCAGACTGACCCTAGGCGTTCTCTGTTACCTGCTGAATAGCATCTCAGTGAGCTAAGCTGTTAGTTCCCTACAACAGCCTCACTTGTTAGGGCTGACTTGTGTTCTACCACTGAAACAGTGTGGTGGTTGCTTCCATGCTACCCCCTTTTGCGCACCTAACCACCCTGTTACTTTAAGTGTGAATTGCCTACGTGTGCTGGGTGTTTGCATTTAGCACATAAAACAGCGTGTACCTGTTGGTTACAGAGTCCAGTGCACTGGCCGGCACAGATAGATAGATACCACTGATACTTTCACTGATAGAAGTGAGGGTGTGCCTATATTGGTATTTGCCACTTTTTGAAACACTTTTGTATTTACACTTTTACATACGGTGTCTTTTTTCATAACACCAATTCAGACCCTAAGGTTATGTCCAAGGCCCATTGCATCACAAGTCAGTTCCCTCGTAACTATCTCTTCAATGTTGTATTGTATTGTATGTCTTTATTTATATAGCGCCATTAGTGTACATAGCGCTTCACAGTAGTAATACATGTGGTAATCAAATAAATAACAGATAATGTAAATGTTGCAAGTTATTCATCAATCGATGTAAGAGTAAAACGATCATTAAAGAGTGTACGAATAAAGAAAAAGGTAAAGGGTTTAAGGAAGATTTATAGTGAACTGTACCAACAGTGTTTGCAAATCTGTTCTGACTGTACAAACACATGGAAAGATGTATGTGTTACACTAATCCAGATACACCAGCTTTCACTAGTTTACACAATATATGTAATGCAGGGTACATATACATATAGTGCATAAGCAACAGTAAACATCCGACACTGGACACATACAGTACCTCATAGCCAGAAAAATAGGTACAGTATATATAACGAACAATGCATGCATACAAATACATACTTTAAACAAAATGCAGCAAATGGAAATACAAATTTGAATAAGTACTCTTTATAATTAATAGGTAATATAATATGGTAACTGTAATATGACAGGTTCACAGGCCCATATTAATACTTGAATATTCTGAGGCTAAGGCCCCGCTCCCTCAGTCAGCGCGCCCGCACTGCAGACAGGCGGCATGCTGACAGACACAGACTGTGATATGCGGTCTGTAGGGAGTGGGAGCTGGAGCGGGAGGGCGTGGTTTGAGCGGAGGGACCCGCTACTCCCCCCCCTCCCTCCACGGGCTCGGACTCCCGGGCTGCAGGAGGGAGCTTCTGCTGGAAGGTAAGACACACACCCCACCCCCTACCTTGTGTAGGAAGCTGACTGACAGCTCCCGCTCCCGCCGCTGATAGGCTCATCAGCGCACCATGTGATGCGTCACCGCTCGGGATCACAATTTTCTTGCATCCCCTGGCGGCTGACGGGTCACAGAGCGTAGTGAGCCATGCAGCGAGGGGGGACTGGGACCGGCTCAGAAGGATTCCCCTGCTGGTCTCACTGTATGACTTATTTCCACACATCCTGGAATTTAACTCCGTGGAACTGACTCCATCATCACTATATGGCAGCTGAGTATCATTTTCTCTGCTATCTGGAGTCATTATCTCCTATGGAACCCTTACTCTAGGTTGTTTCATATGTGCAAACAGCACTGGCTTTTTGTGATTCTACAGCCATGTGTCTTACTTCCTTTTGTGCAGCCACAACAGGCATTGTATGCATCTTTTTTTTTATTTTGATATTTTGTATTGCTGTTCAGGGTTTGAGTCTTTGTTTCATTTTGTCTCCGCTGTGCCTCCCCCTTGGTTTAAGTTATTATTTTTCTTATGTACATAATTTTTGTATATAGGTTTAATTATGCCATACCTTTCTTTATGCCCTTAGCTTAGTTATCTACCTTTTTAGAAGGAAGGATAGAATGACAAGCCTGGTCATCAAAGGCTAAGTGGGCTAATTGCTATGCTGGCCCAACGGACACAAGAAGAAATCACCAGAGTAAGGGTAACTTTTCCCACTGACCATGGAATCCATCAAACCTAGCTTCACAAGCTTCAAAGGGGTTTTACTAGACGGCACGGAGCCGTAAACTGGAAAGAGGGGGTGTTTTTTTAAATGATATATAAGTCAAAAGCCACCCTTGTACCCAAGTTGTTCATGTTCAGTTGTTCTTCATGCAAATGTCTTCATGCATGCATGTGACCTGCATGTATTGTGTGATGTCAACTGGAATTAGGGAGAAAGTGGCCAAGTCTCTAATCCTGATGGCTTCTTGCCATAATCTTTACGTAAGTGTCTATATTTGCCTGTTATTTGTACATTATTGTGTGTCACCTTATCAAGGAATATAAATTCTATTTATCCATATCTAAGTCTCGTCCCAGTTCAAACCCAGGTATATATATATTTATATATAGTTTTGTGTGTTGAAATTACAGCCTGGTCGCAAGCTCTCGTGACAGGCTTGTAATTAACTGGTGGCAGCGGTAGCGTGGGATCGAAATGACCTGGATTACAGTATTTGCGGTGGGGGGGTACTGTGATCCAAGTGGGAAACTTGATGGTAATTGCAAGTTCCTGGGACTAAAGATATTGAACACGGAGGAGTGTACAACATATAACACAAAGATATGGCACCTCCTCACTGTTCCCCTACTTGTGAGAAGCATTGCCTCAGAACCAAGTGCCGGCCATCGTCTGACTGGAGCGGGCACTGAGACCGAGGAGTAGTGCATCAAGTCGGGCGGGGGGGGGGACAGCAGCCGGCAAGGCTGAGAGAGAGACGAGAGACAGCGATCGGTGAGCATGAAACCGGCAGGCTGAGCAAAAATCCACAGCTGCAGCTGCTGTAACCATCAGACATGTGGAGGGAGCGGGTGGTCTTGCACCAGGAGAGGTATTGGCCGCTGCGGCGGCCAGTCCATTTTTCCCAGAATTGCTGGCCTGCTGTGGCGCAGGGAGAGATGTCCCCAGCTGAGCGGCTCGAAGCAGCTGAAGCTGGCATGATCCGACCCGCTTATCCCTCCCAGAGCACGACGCTCAGGCAACTCGCTCTGGACTCCGTTGCCCCCTGCTGGGGTTAGTCCACCGGCGGCGGAGAAGCTCTGGAATGAGCCCGGCGCTCAGGCAACTCCGCTCTGGACTCCGTTCCCCTTGATGGGGTTAGTCCACGGTCGGTGGCGGAGAGAAGAACGGCAGTTGCTGCGGCAATGCCAACAAATGGGCCACAATAATGGCCCAGTACCCTGACCGTGCGCGGTCAGGCGAAGAAAAAGAAGCCCTCAGGGCCAATGCCTCACGAGCTGCGTTAAAAGATGACCCAGTTAGTGGCATCCTCTGATGGCTCCCGCCCAGCCGGCGGCGACAACCTCCTCGGGACGTCTCCTGGAGAATCTGGATGGGCTGCATCAGCAACAGCGGTGGAGAGCAGCGGCCATCCACCTGATCCCGGCGGAGAACCAGCGGCGGCGGGGGCAGAGAAGACGCCGCCACTCGGTGTCCTGCCGGCGGCGGCAGTTTTATTTGGGGGAGGGACAGGGTTTGCGGGAGAGGGGGTTATTTTACCAAGTTTTCATGTGAGCTGGTTCCTCCACAAAGACCTGGGACCCTTGTCCTGCACGTTTACCTGTACCCAACCGGCGCTGTTGCGGCAAGCGGCCGCGCTGCCCAGCCCAGACGGGGCGGCGGCGGCCGCTCCAGTCCCCCTGCAATTTGGGACCAACGAAGGCGGCGGTCTCTGCGGGGACCAGCAAGGTAAGCCAGACCAAGTCGCAGACGACCCTAGGCGTTCTCTGTTACCTGCTGAATAGCATCTCAGTGAGCTAAGCTGTTAGTTCCCTACAACGCCTCACTGTTAGGGGCTGACTTGTGTTCTACCACTGAAACAGTGTGGTGTGGTTGCTTCATGATAACCCCTTTTGCGCACACTAACCACCCTGTTACTTTAAGTGTGAATGCCTACGTGTTGCGGGGGTTTGCATTTAGCACATAAAACAGCGTTGTACCTGTTGGTTACAGAGTCCAGTGCACGGGCCGGCACAGATAGATAGATACCACTGATACTTCATGATAGAAGTGAGGGTGTGCCTATATTGGTATTTGCCACTTTGTTGAAACACTTTTGTATTTACACTTTTACATACGGTGTCTTTTTCATAACACCAATTCAGACCCTAAGGTTATGTCCAAGGCCCATTGCATCACAAGTCAGTTCCTCGTAACTATCTCTTCAAGGTTGTATGTATTGTATGTCTTTATTTATATAGCGCCATTAGTGTGTACATAGCGCTTCACAGTAGTAATACATGTGGTAATCAAATAAAAACAGATAATGTAAATGTTGCAAGTTATCATTCAATCGATGTACAGTATTTAAACTATTCATCCAAGAGTGTACTGAATAGAAGAAGGTAAAGGGTTTAAGGAAGATTTATAGTGAACTTGTACCAACAGGTTTGCAAATCTGTTCATGATCTGTACAACACATGGAAAGATGTATGTTGAACACTAATCCAGATACACCAGCTTTCACTAGTTTACTACAATATATGTAATGCAGGTACATATACATATAGTGCATAAGCAACAGTAAACATCCGACACTGACACATACAGTACCTCATAGCCAGAAAATAGGTACATGATATATAAACGAACAATGCATGCATACAAATACATACTTTAAACAAAATGCAGCAAATGGAAATACAAATTTGAATAAAGTACTCTTTCATAATATAATAGGTAATAAATATGGTAACTGTAATATGACAGGTTCAAGGCCCATTTAATACTTGAATATTCTGAGGCTAAGGCCCCGCTCCCTCAGTCAGCGCGCCCGCACTGCAGACAGGCGGCATGCTGACAAGACCAAGACTGTGATATGCGGTCTGTAGGGAGTGGGAGCTGGAGCGGTAGGGCGTTGGTTGGTTTGAGCGGAGGGACCGCTACTCCCCCCCCTCCCTCCACGGGCTCGGACTCCGGGCGGGCTGCAGGAGGGAGCTTCTGCTGGAAGGTAAGACACACACCCCACCCCCTACCTTGTGTAGGAAGCTGACTGACAGCTCCCGCTCCCGCCGACTGATAGGTCTATCAGCGCAACCATGTGATGCGTCACCGCTCGGGATCACAATTTTTGCATCCCCTGGCGGTGAGGGTCACAGAGCGTAGTGAGCCATGCAGCGAGGGGGACTGGGACCGCTCAGAAGGATTCCCTGCTGGTCTCACTGTATGACTATTTCCACACATCTGGAATTTAACTCCGTGGGGACGACTCCATCATCACTATATGGCAGCTGAGTATCATTTTATCTGCTATCTGGAGTCATTATCTCCTATGGAACCCTTACTCTAGGTTGTTCATATGTGCAACAGCACTGGCTTTTTGTGATTCTACAGCCATGTGTCTTACTTCCTTTTGTGCAGCCACAACAGGCATTGTATGCATCTTTTTTTTTATTTTGATATTTTGTATTGCTGTTCAGGGTTTGAGTCTTGTGTTTCATTTTGTCTCCGCTGGCCTCCCCTGGTTTTTTAAGTTATTATTTTTCTTATGTACATAATTTTTGTATATAGGTTTAATTATGCCATACCTTTCTTTATGCCCTTAGCTTAGTTATCTACCTTTTTAGCTTAGGTCTTTACCAGGGTTTTTTTTTAAATATTCAGCTTTCTTTGTGTCGCTTTATATAGTTATCAGGCTCATTGTGCAGACACAAATTTTTTGCTTTTGATTTATTTTTCAGCATTATTGATTTTTGTATAATTTAGTCAGTCACGGTCTTTTTGTATTTTTTGCTGCCCTTAGTGTGTATATGTTTTTAAATGGATATCAAGAAACAAGAGAATAGCGCAAAACGCACACGGTGAAGTATATAAAAATACATTTTATCATTAAAAAGTAAATAATCTGCGTACATCAGATAAATAAGATTGAAGCATGTACTGTGATTAACATGTTTTTAAATGTTAGTGTTCTTTTTGCTCGCTATTAAAATCTGTTCATTTTCTATTTTGACTTTAGTTTCCTGGTCTTTTGGTATTATGTTATCAGTTATTTTGTGGTATATTTAGAGTGCTGCTTTCGGGGATTGTCTTAGTCTTTTGTGTGTTCAATATATATATATATATAGAAAAAAACACACAGCGCAAATCTAAACAGTTTGTTCCTGTGGAAGATATAATTCACACCACTTAAAGAGCCAATGTTTTAAATGAGGTACATACCCTGGTGTACACCTATCCCTACACACTGCAGCCAATTTAGGTTTGCGGCTCCACAATCGCCGCCTTGAAGATCTGGAGAAGAGTGACCTAGGCGCAAATATGACAGGGAAGAGAAAAAACACAAAAAGAGATCATAGGGCAGTATATCTAAAAATTTTAACATAGACTTTAGGATGGTAAGGGATGCGCTTACACAGATATGATAAGTCTGAGCATGTAATCCTCTATGGGACTCGCGAACGTAGCTTTAACTCTGTCGCTGCTGGATCTCCAGATTTCTTCTCCACGGGAACTCAGCTGCAGCTGCTGCATGCACTTCTTATTTCTGGCACTCACGTATCTCTATGGATTGATCACATAAGAGGGGGGGGGGAGGATGGGGAGGAAATAATGGAAGGGAACAATATATGTGTAAAATCGTTTTAATCTAAAAGAGACTTGATAAAATATAAGTAATCAACTCACATTTTGTGAGTAAATAACAAGCAGTAGAGAGTATTTAGCGAGTCTCTCACACTCGTGTAGAAGCGCCGGTTACCAGTCCTCTCCGCAATCTCTGCTACTTCCGTGTCACGTAGTTACGGCGGAACTTCGTAGCGTGTGACACGGCTGTGTGTGACCGCCGCCCGCTCTCGCGACTTCTTCACAATCTGCCAATGCAGAGTGATTCACTGCGCGAGCTCTCCCGTGAATGTCTCTCCACACAGGCTCCAGCGTTGATTTTGCAGCGAGGAGAAGCACGCCGAGGAGCCTGTGTGGAGAGACTTCACGGGAGCTCCGCAGTGATTCCCTGCATTGGCAGACAGTGAAGCTCGCGAGAGCCGGGCCCGTCACACAACCGCGTCACACGCTACGGCCGAACCAACAGTGACACGGAAGTAGCAGAGATTGCGGAGAGGACTGGTAACCGCGCTTCTACACGAGTGTGAGAGACTCGCTAAATACTCTCTACTGCTTGTTTATTTACTCACAAATGTGAGTTGATTACTTATATTTTATCAAGTCTCTTTAGATTAAAACGATTTTACACAATATTGTTCCCTTCCATTATTTCCTCCCCATCCTCCCCCCCCCCCTCTTATGTGATCAATCCATAGAAATACGTGAGTGCCTGAAAAAAGTGCGCAGCTCGCAGCTATTTCCCGGAGAAGAACTCTGGAGATCCAGCAGCGACACGAGTTAAAGCTACGTTCGCGATCCCATAGAGGATTACTACAGACTTATCATATCTGTGTAAGCGCATCCTTACCATCCTAAACTTTTGTTAAATTTTTTTAGATATCTGCCCTATGATCTCGTTTTGTGTTTTTCTCTTCCTGTCATATTTGCGCTAGGTCACTCTTCTCCTATCATCTATATATATATATATATATATATAATATATTTACTAATACATACAACCAAGGTAAACCCCCTTTACACGTTGGGTCCCACCCCGAACCCCCCGGTGCTATAACGGGGTCGCGGAAGAAAAAATGCCAACCCATTAGCGCATATTTCACCCCGCTGGACAGGAGATGGAGCGGGGATGTCCTCCAGTCCCGCCCCCTTCCTCCCTGTCACCGCGTGAAGCCCGCGGCACAGGAGATGGAGGGGGATGCCCCCTCCGTGCTCTTTCAACCTGTCACACCGCGTTGACAGCAGATGGGGAGGGGGTGGGATGCCCGCCGTCCTGGCTTCAAAACCTGTCAACCGCGGGACAGAGATGGGAGGGGGGAATGCCCCTCCGGTCCCGGCTTCACCCTACCTCCCCGAGTATCAACCACTCCACCCCCGCGGACGAGATGGAGGGGGGATGCCCCTCCGGTCCCGCTTCACCTGTCACCGCGTGACAGGAGATGGGAGGGGGATGCCCCGGTCCATCCCCGCTTCACCTCCCCGCGTTTTCCCCGCTGCTTGCAGTAGGAGGTGGGGGGCGGGTAGCGGGGTTGGGTCTGGTGTGTGTGAGAGTGGTGTCAGGTGAGCAGTGGTGTGTGCAGTGTGCATGTGTAGCAATGAGCAGTGTGTGCAGTGTGTGCAGGTGTCAGTGTGCAGTGTCGAGCATGACAGTGGTGTCAGTGTGAGCAGTGTGAGCAATGAGCATGTGTGTGCAGTTGACATTGTGTGCAGTTGTGAGAATGAGTAGTGTTGTGTGCAGTGAGCAGTGTGGTGTGTCAGTGAGCAGTGTGTGGTGCAGTGTGTGGCAGTGTGAAGTGTGGGAGCCACGGGAAAACCGCGTTATACACCGAATCGCTGTATACGAGGCGGCTATAACGTGGTTTACCTGTGTATATTGGTATATATATAGCATATATTATATATATATATTCGTATACTGTATATATATATATATATATATTATCTATGAGATAATATATACTATTAGTATATAATACTACTATATATATAAACAGAGAAGCACATTTGCCATAGAAAATGCACAATTTAATTACAGCAATAGGCTGAAAAGAGGTAAAAATAATAAAACAACACAGTTACAATACTGACAACAATGAGCCACTATTAACCCAGATACTGTATTGTACAGTAATTGGCTGTATTGTAGGAAGTTTGTATAGGAATGTACGAATAATATTCCTCAGAGAAGTCCAGAAACACACAAAGTCCAATATGGCGTCTCTCCCAAGACAATTGATGGACAAGGGCACACATATTTGAATAAAATAGAATTTATTGTGCCATAGACTACAACATTTCTACTGGCCTTTCTCAAGTAAAGTGGCTTAAAAACTTTTAAATATTACAAAATAAATATTGAATGTGTAATGTGTTATATGTGAATGTGATCAAGGAAGGATTCAAAGATGTAGTAGAATATCACTTAAAAATCAGAACGGTAATATCAACATGTGATTACTTGATAACAAACTCAAATAGCAAATGTAAATCAGATGGTGCAGGTGAAGTACATCAATCAAGTGTGATAAGGGTTTCCTTGCAATCAATAGATTATATAATTAAATTAATTAGGCTGATATTATGGAAATGTAGCAGCTTTGAAATGGAACGAAGTTCCAAATAAATTATGATACAAAAGAAAAAATAAAGTGCATGTTCCAACATATAAATCAATGATGTATTTAATGGGTGTTGTTAATAAAAGAAATAGGTACACTCTCAAACAATATCTTAATTTGAAAGCTTGGTGGTATATAGTTGCCACACTTGAACCCACTGCAAGAGAATATAGTGCAGATGAATGTGAATCCAAAATCCTTTGAATATTTTCCACAGTGAATGTAAAAATGTATTGGAGGAAGATACAAAAGGGTTGATCCCACTCTGTTAACACACCGCCAGGCAGGTATCAACCTCCTAAAATCTTTTAGGTCTAACGGTATTATTGGAATCTCTGCACTGTTGGAATCTCTAGACTTACACTATAGGATGAGGGTTGTACAACACAAATCTAACATTAAAAACTCAAATTCTGATACCTTAGTGGCTCGACACTTTAGGACTATAGGAAGTAATCTGTCCAAGTTACTATAACAGGTGATTGACAACATGAAGCCCTTGCCGAGAGGTATAAACAGGGAGAGGGTGTTCTTACAAATGGAGGCAGATAGCCATGTATTCTAGAGACTGTGGCACCACATGGCCTTAATGAGAAACCAAAGCTCCATTTGTTCTTATAAACTGTGAGGATGTTGGGAGTATGGATACCATGAGACCCATTTATCCACCACCTTCTTTTAAGCTTTGTATATGCAGCATTCCCCACCCTAGGCGAGTGAGTTTACGGGGAGGGGAATTAGAGATTTCTCTGGGTTTCGTTCCCTCTTTTCATTTTTACCCACCACCTCCTCATGACTGCTAGAGGTAGTCTGCTGTAGTCGACTTAGGTGCTTCCCTGCCTGACCCTCTCCGTTGATTACATTCAACCAGAGTATGCACTTCTAACATTAAGCCTATAGGTTTAGTATCTTTAACCTCTCCTTGAGACTTCCTTTATATCTTTCACACATTATTCATATTCCATAGTGAGATTTTGCTTGTTCAATGCGTAGTATCTCAAGCGTGCTGCTGGCACCATTGTTTTAAAATTGTTCATGTGCAGTTGTGGGTATGTGTCATATACAGTACATGCACTGTTATAATTGCTTAGTGGTACATTTCTTGCCTTAACTCCAAAAGACTGTTCATTGTCCAAAGGCTCAAGAAAGTATCAGGCCGCTCCTCCTTCTTTTACCGTGTACCTCACAACTGGAACAATCTACCGAAGACTCTCACAGTCGCCACCAGTCTAAATTCTTTCAAAACTAAAGCTGTCTCTCATCTTAATCTTGTCTGTAATTGTTACATATGCCTATAACATATATTACCTCTTACTGTGCATGCAATGCCTTGTATATAATGTATACCATGTCACTTAATGTAACTATGTATTTGTAACCATGTACTGTATTTGTCATCATAACTCTGTGCCCAGAACATACTTGAAAATGAGAGGTAACTCGCAATGTATTACTTCCTGGTAAAACATAAATAAAATAAATAAATTATTTCAGTGTGTGCAGTATTGTGACTTAGGGCTGGGACCCGCTGCGCTCAGCGGTGCGGGCGGCCACGTGAGCATTCCCCACCAGCAGGGGAATCCTTCTGAGCCGGACCCAATCCCCCCTCGATGCACGGCTCACTACGCTCTGTCACCCGTCAGCCGCCAGGGGATGCAAGAAAATTGTGATCCCGAGCGGTGACGCATCACATGGTGCGCTGATGAGCCTATCAGCGGCGGGAGCGGGAACTGTCAGTCAGCTTCCTACACAAGGTAGGGGGTGGGGTGTGTGTGTGTGTGTCTTACCTTCCGCCAGCAGCTCCCTCCTGCAGCCCGGGAGTCCGAGCCCGTGGAGGGAGGGGGGGCAGTAGCTGGTCCCTCCGCTCAAACCACGCCCTCCCGCTCCAGCTCCCGCTCCCTACAGACCGCATATCACGGTCTGTGTCTGTCAGCATGCCGCCTGTCTGCAGTGCGGGCGCGCTGACTGAGGGAGCGGGGCCTTAGCCTCAGAATAATCAAGTATTAATATGGGCCTGTGAACCTGTCATATTACAGTTACCATATTATATTACCTATTATATTATGAAAGAGTACTTATTTCAAATTTGTATTTCCATTTGCTGCATTTTGTTTAAAGTATGTATTTGTATGCATGCATTGTTCGTTATATATACTGTACCTATTTTTCTGGCTATGAGGTACTGTATGTGTCAGTGTCGGATGTTTACTGTTGCTTATGCAATATATGTATATGTACCTGCATTACATATATTGTAGTAAACTAGTGAAAGCTGGTGTATCTGGATTAGTGTTCACATACATCTTTCCATGTGTTGTACAGATCATGAACAGATTTGCAAACACTGTTGGTACAAGTTCACTATAAATCTTCCTTAAACCCTTTACCTTTTCTTTATTCAGTACACTCTTGGATGAAATAGTTAAATACTGTACATCGATTGATGAATAACTTGCAACATTGAAGAGATAGTTACGAGGGAACTGACTTGTGATGCAATGGGCCTTGGACATAACCTTAGGGTCTCCCGTTCATCTGCCTTTGATGTGCAAGTTTGTGTATTTAAATGCATAATTTTTGGGGGTTTTGACTGTTTATCATTTGTGTCAGCATTCCTCGAGACCCCACTAGGCAGAACAAAGTTTAAAGAGTTCCATCTGTTTTTAAACAATAAAATCAAGACCATTTCCATTTTACTGACATCCAAAAGTTGAAAATTGAGTACACTGAAGATAGCCTGGTAATTTTAACTGAATTCAAACTTTCTTTCTTTGAAGCTTGCACAGCCTGTAAAACATGACGTTTGATTCAAACAACCTTTCCGGAATCATTTTGGCTTTCAACTGGACATATATATTTAACTCATAAAGTGATATTTAATGTACAGGTAATTACAGGTCCATTATTTTGACCCCTTCACAGCTGGACGGTACTATAAATAAGAGTAGGTAAACCTTCACAACTCATGAGATAAAATTGTCATCTGATTTTGCCACGAAGCTCTTATGTTAGGAACCGTGATAGGTAAAGGAAAGGTTTCCTTAGAAACAGTGCTTCAGCGAAATGGGGTACAATGGCAATGGTTGCTCAAAAATATAGATGAACAGGTTAGGACAGGGTTAATAAAGTAATACAGAGTATTGGACCCAGTGCATCATAAAGCAGGGAGTGATATATAAAAGATTAATCTGTCTATAATGAGGACACATGTATATTGCTAGAAAAGCACCTCATCAGACTAGAAAAAATCTCTCTTACCTGCGGCACTGTTACTGGTCAGCAACTCCCCTGAATCCATGAGTGGGGAGAATCAAACTCTTTTGGAACCTTGATCCTTTTTGTGTGCGTGCATCACGCTGAGTAGGTAAGTGTATAGAAGATTATCCAAGGATAGCAGCGGAGCACAGCTGAACGACGGGATCAACACCAGCAATGAGAGGGTTAAAATTCTTCTTTATTGAAACATGGTGCAGTGGGGGAGACAGCAAAAAACTCTAACGCGTTTCAGGCTATGCAGCCCTTTTTCAAAGCTCTTATGTTAGGAACCTACCAGCTTTTTTTATAGCTTTTTAAACTTCTATTTTGAGTACCTTAAGGTTTGATACTACTTCTATGGTTTTCAAAAGCCGTGCACTCACATTCACAAAAGTTCAAAGATAAGAATAACAGAGAAAAGGTAGTCAACCTGGACACGGAGAGAATTCAATGAGTATTCCAAATATATACATTAATTCACATAACAGTAAAAATGAGCAAAAGCTTGAATTGCCTGAATACAATATAATCACACATTTTGATGTACAGTACTTGTCATGACTGGTGTTTACCCAATATTTATTTATGAACAGGGCATATAATTGCACATTACATAAATTTTTGGATGTTTGACAAATAGGATTAAGAATGTAGTATAAAAAAAGACATTGTACTTATTTGACATATATTATTAAACATAAAGGAGGGAATCAAAAAATATGCAACTTGGGATGCCCCTAGTACAAGGGGACGTAAAAAAGAGAGCAATGACAGCATGGGTGCTAAAGGCAGGACACCCAGGGCCTCATGCTATAAGCAGCGATAAGCCCCTTATCGCCAGCTTATCGCCAGCTTATCGCCAAAAAAGCCTACTGCTGTTCAGTAAGCCCTGATAAGCTGGCGATAAGAACAAAAATTGCCGGGGTTTTTTGCCGGAAAAAAAAAATCGCCAACCGCTCGGCGATAATCCACTTTTCGCCGCTCATCACCAGCTTTTCAAACTCGCTGTATTCTAATAGCCCTGATCATCTTATCGCAGCTGATTGCCACTCTAGTATGGAGATTTTCTCTCCAAATTGCCACGCCACAAAAGTTGCTAAGGCAATCAAAGGGGTTAACCACCAGAGCCATGCATATTGTGGGTAGCGGGGGTGGGTGAAGGTGGTATTTGGCCATTGGAGGGTGTTTAGGCCTTGCAGGGGGATTGCAGGTGGACTTAACCCCTTCTTTACCTTAGCGGTTAATACCGCTACGGTAATGAAAGGGTTAACCCCCCCCCGCTACCACCCGGTAGGACAAAACACTCATCCTTTGGGGTACTACCCCCTTCACCCACTCTCGCTACCCACAGTAAACACAAATATACACAACAGCCCCACTACACACCTCCTATGCCCCAATAAACATTACCATATCTAATAAACACCAAAATACAACCCACCCACAACATGTGCCCATACTTAAAACTATTTTTTTTACACACAAGATTAATACCACAGGCCAGCGGGGTCCCTGGGTGGTCCACACTGGTGTCCTCAGGCCCCGCAGTGTACCCCGGGGAATTCCCACGGGTGTCTGGGGGCCCTCAGGTGGTCCCCGCTAGGCTCCGTGGGCCTCCAGGTGGTCCCAGCGGGTGTCTGGGTGTCCCCGGGTTACCCCCACGGGTGTCTGGCAGTCCTCGGGTTTTGGGCCATTAGATTGTATTTTGCTATGTATTCTTTCTGGCATCGGAGGACATGGCCCTGCCGTATGCTGACGAGGACGCCCTTCACATTGGCAGGGGTAAGTAGAACATTTTTTTTTATTTACTTTATTTATGCTGCCTGGCTAAAGTTGTGTTTAATAATGGGCAAATAATCTATTATCCATATCTGGGATACAGGATTGGTACCACAGTCCAGTGGTTACCCACAGGGACCATCCAAGGACCCCTGGATGCCCACGAGGATCACCCGAGGTCCCCCGGATGCCCACGGGGACCACCTGAGGACCCACAGACACCTACGGGAGGAACCGGGAACCCATATGGGGTCCCCAGGGACCAGCAGGGACCACCCAAGGGCCCTTGCCCACCTGTGGGAACCACCCAAGGGCCCCCAGACCCCCGTGGGGATGACGGGGACCCCCAGACAACCACAGCTACCACCCGTGTACCCCATTGGGCCCCATGGACACCCGCGGGGACCACCCGGAGGCCAACAGAGCCTTTCGGGGACCACGCACCTGTGAGAAACCCCCGTGGTGCACTGTGGGGACTGCGGACACCCATGGGGACCACCTGGGAACCCCCGCCGGCCTGTGGTATTAATCCTGTGTGTAAAAAAATTAAATATAATTTTATGTGGGGGTACTGGGGGTGGGTTGTGTTTTGTTGGTTATTACATATGTTATTAAAAAATTTATTACTAGTGTATTGTAGCAGGGGGTCTCCGCAGCAGAACCTTGTTGATTTGAGGTCCGAGGACCCTCTGCTTCCTGAGATACAAGCCCCGTTATGGGGTGCCGGTATCTCCTATGCATGTAAATGTCCCGATCACGTGACGCGAGACATTTCCATGCATAGGAGATACCGACACCTTATAATGAGGCCTGTATCTCAGGAAGCAGGGGGTCCACGGACCTCAAACCAATGCAGTTCTGCTCCGGAGACCCCCTGCTCACGTACACTAGTAATGCAATTTAAATATTTGGGGGGTTTTTGCAGCAGGTAGAACTCGCCGAGTGAGCCCTTTTCAGAGTGCCGATCATCTTACCGTTGGCAACTCGCCATTTTTGCTAATGTTGCTGTCACTGTTATTCGGGACTTTCTACAAACCGCGATAGCAACGCTGCCAAATGGCGATTTAAAAACCCTGGTGATTTTTTCTATCGGACTTTAGTGCATGAGGCCCCTAGTCAGGGTACTAGCATAAATGGAAAATGGGGGGAGCCGTGCACACCAAAAAGAGATGCAGAGGAATTCGTGCAAAACCGTCATTTAATGACTAAAAACAGTCACCAAAATCCAATGTTTTGATGCTGACCACCTTCATCAGGTGGTGGACCTTGATGAAGGTGGTCAGCATGAAACATTGGATTTTTGTGACTGTTTTTAATCATTAAATGACTGTTTTGCACGAATTCCTCTGCATCTCTTTTTTGGTGTGCACGGCTCCCCCATTTCCACATACAGTTATGTGAACAAGAAAGTACACCCTCTTTGAATTCTATAGTTTTACATATAAGGACATAATAACAATCATCTGTTCCTTAGCAGGTCTGAAAATTAAGTAAATACAACATATGAACAACAACACATGACATATTATACTGTGTCATGATTTATTTAACAAAAATAAAGCCAAAATGGAGAAGCTATGTGTGTAAGGCCATCCTCATCCTCATCATCGTCCATGTTCTCCGTTGCCAGAAACAATACAAAAAAAATACAATCTAATGGCCCTTAATCCCTTAGTCACTTTAGCATTAGTAACTGCTATAGTAATAAAGGGGTTAACCCACCCTCCCCCACTACCCACCCAGGAGGCGTAACCACTCTCTCCAGGCAACTACTCCGATCCTCCACCCATTCATTAGTATAGTGGATACATCATGCTCATATAATATGGGCATGATTTGCCACTATAGCAATAAATGGTGAAACTAAAAAAAAAAAACAAGCCCAAAAATAAAACACATTAAATAGAAAAATAAACCAATTGAATGGCACAGTGGGGACATAATGCCCATATAATATGGGCATGATTTAACACTATGGCAGTCAATGGTCAACCTACAAAATAAACATCCACCATCAATATCCAATGCAATCAAAACAATCACCAAATTAACAATAATAACAAGTAAACATCACAAAATTACCAGCAATCAATTAAGCAACTATCAAATAAACAACGGAATTAACAATTAAAACACCCAAAAAAATCAATAAATAAAAGAAAACTCCAAATAAACATCATTAATAAAAAGCAAAAAAACAAAATTAACCACAATTAAAAAGCATACAGCAAAAAAGTTACAGAAAAAAACAATTGAAAACATTACAAAAAATGTCATAATTCAAAATCAAAACACAAAATAAATAGCATAAATATTTAAAAGCAAAGAACCAAAATACATTTAAAAGAAATAAAAGCAAGGATTTGCCAAAAAATACATTGCTTGTCACTGTACTGTATGTATGTATAGTTCTAAAGGGCCATACATAAATACATTGGCAATCAATAGGCAATGAAAAAAAAAAATACAATGAAAATACCTGTAAAAAATAAATAACATACATTCAATGTTTTTTCTTACCTTTAGATATCTTCACCGTCCGATTCCCGTGGTCTCAGCAAGCTCTCGAACCAATCCACCACCCCAAACAGCAACAGGCATCAGCAAAAGTCCTTTTCTTTTCTCTTTATCTTCATCTGTTAATGTAATCCATTTGGGGGTCTTCTTTCTTCTACTGTACTGTATGTATTTAATTTTATTTAAAATATGGGGACCGTCCGAGGGCCCCAGGCACCCGCACGGACCACCCGAGGGCCCCCGCCGGCCTCTGCTATCATTCCTGCGCATAACAACAAAAGCTGAGCTCAACCGTTTAGATTTCAGCCTCAGGGACCCCCTGCTTCCTGAGTTACAGGCCCTGGTATGGGGCTTCGGGTGTTGATATCGCAGACATTTTTAAATCGTCCATGTCACATGACCATGGGATTTAAATACTGTAGGAGATACCGGCACCCCATACCAGGGCATGTAACTCGAGAAGAAGGGGTTCTCTGAGCCAGAAATCAATGCGGTTCATCTAAGAAGACCTCCTGCTCCCGCACACTATTAATAAAAATTAAATTAAAGTTGCTTCATTACCACAGCAGATAGCTGTTAAGGTAAGGAATTATTTGTTCTTGTTATTGGTGTTTTGATACTAGTGTACATGAGCAGGGAGTTGCCTGAGCTGAACTGCATTTATTTCAGCCTCGGGGACCCCCAACGTCCTGACATACAGGCCCCATTATGGGGTGCCGATATCTACTGTGCAGGATTTAAATCCCATGGTCACGTGACGCGGGAGATTTAAAAGCACAGTGGATACCGGCACCCCATACCGGGGCCTGTATCTCGGGAAGTAGGGGGTCCCAGAGGCTGAAACCAATGGGGTTCAGCTCAGGAGACCCCCTGCTCATATACAATATTACTAAAATCAATATTTTTACTGCACGATTGCCTGTAAGAGCCGTGCATGGAGATGCAGCGTCTATATGCAGCTCTTACAGGCTGCATTTTTTTCTATCAGCTATTGCGCTATAGAATTTATAGAATGACAGCACTGATACAAAAAACAGGTCGCGCGATAGTGCATTTTTTTTATTGACCTTTAAAAAAATGGCCCTCACTTCTTAGTGAATCCCGCTTTTGGCTTCATGTCTTATAGTGCGATAAAAAAATGCATAGGGGCCTATGCTATAAGCGCCGATAAGCCACTTATCTAGGCCTTTTCTCCAAAAAGGCCTACTGTTATTCAGTAATCCCCAATAATTTGGCGATGAAATACCTTTTCGGCACATTTTGTTGGCGAGAAAAAAATATCGCCAAACAAGCGTCGAGAAGCCACTTATCGCCAGGTTTTCACATTCGTGCAATTCTAGTAGCCTCGAGTAGGTTATCAGGGCTTATCGTGGCTCTAGAATGGCAATTTCCTCTCAAAATCCTCCCACCAGAAAAAGTTGCCGTGAGGGTGGTGAGAACCTGGCGAAAAGTGCCGAGAGAGGACTTAGAAAAAAAATGCATTTTTCCTGCCTCGGATTGATGATATACATTAAAATCAGCACTGGAGACCCCCGGAATGAATCAGATGCAATAAAAATGCATTTACAGTCAACTTCCAGTCAGCTAACCGTAAGGCAATGAAAGGGTTAAAGAATAACAGCAGGTTTACAAGGGGCAGAGGGGGTGAGTGAAGGGGGTACTTGGCCCTTAACTCACCCCTCTGCCCCCAATAAACATTAAAATATGTACTTACCACCAATACACAACCCACCCCTGTACCCCCACATAAAAGCATTTTTAATTTTTATGAACAGGATTGATACCAGAGGCTAGCGAGGGTCCTCGGATGGTCCCCGTAGGTGTCAGTTGGCCTCCAGGTGGTCCCCAGGGGCCCCACGAGTGGTCCCCGTGGGTATCAGGGGGTCCTCGGGTGGTTCCCACGGGTGTCCATGGGCCTCCAGGTGTTCCCTGTGGGTGTCCGGGGGCCTCATGGGGGTATCTGCGTGGTTCTGCCGGGTGTCTGACCTGAGGTACCAATCCTGTTCTGAAAAAAAATAAAATGTGCATGGATATAAATACACCCCCCACTGAATACAATACACATAGCGGGGTCTGTACCTCAGGAAGCAAGGGGTCCCTGGACCTCAAACAAATGCAGTTCTGCTCCGCAGACCCATGCTCAGCTACACTAGTATTAACATTTATATTAAAACTTTTCATCACTGGCGAGATTTGCGCAGGGAGAGCCGGCTCTCTCTGTGCAGCTCTATCTGCAGCTGGAACAAATTGCTGGGTAAGCCCTTTTAATAGAGGCGATCACAATGCTGCTGGCTAGTCGCCAGTTTTGGTAATTTTGCTATCACAGGTAATCGAGGCTTTCTGAATAATGTGATAGCAACGCTGTCAAAACTGTGTAAACTGTGTATATGGCACAGACATTTTTTTTATCGGGGCTTATAGCATAGGCCCCATAGTCGGACGCATATACTGCGCTGAGCTATCCACAGAACGGAGAGGGAAGGAGCAGCCAATCGGAGCGTGGGAATCCCTCTCCGCCAGCCAATAAAAAGAGGGGCTCGTCCCTTGGCTGGCGTCAGAGCAGTAAGCGTGCCAAGCAGTCTCGAAAAGCCGGGTGAGCGGGAAATATGATTTTAGGGTGGAGAAGACTCTATGGCTGCATCCTCCCTGGCTAACTCATTGCCACTCGCGGGTCCGGTCCACCAAGTCTGGCAACTACAAAAGGTGTCCCCACAGGGTGCCCTTTGTAGTCTGGACCTGGCAATTCTCCTTTCCTCGCCCACTAAGCGTTTTCACACCTCTGGATATCCTCTCCACTTTGAACTACGGCATCTATGCAGACTTGCTGGCACCTTAACTTAATACCCTGGTAGACTGCATTGAGCTTTATAATAAATGTATCAAACATTGGAAAACATATTTTAATACATGGGGGACCTTGGGGAGACTCATGGCTGTAAGGGAGTTAGGACTGAGATATCGGGGCTCGAAAACCAGGAGTCTGGGGGACGCTGTACAGCCCCATAGTAATTCTACTCATGTACCGGCAAATCATGCCTGCTCGCCGGGTAGAATTAAGGTAATACCAGTAGCTCCTGCCCCCGAACTCCTGCAAACAAAATCATTTTATTCTTACCCCAATACCCCACCCAAAACCTACACACAGCAAGTTTCATGAGACTGGGACAAAGGGAACATGGAAAGTGCAAAAAGCAGGGACACTTTAACTTTTCATGTAAAGATACAGTACCTGGCCCCTTGCTTACAGTGCTAGATATCTGCCAGTGACCCTCCTTTATTTTAAAGCCTGGGTACCCTTGCCCATCTCACTGGGTATTACCCAAAGAGACAGGAAAAAGAATTAATGGCGTTGGAAGCAAACACAGGTCTGTAACATCATCACACAGGTAAAGACTAGAAAGGGGCAGTGGGACAGACATATTGCAAGAAAAAAATACCATCATTGGACAAAGATGGTACAGTACTTAACTGGATACAAAGTGATATCAAAATACTAAGAGGATGACCAAAATTTAGACGTGAGAATAAAATCAGAAAATTTGTTGGAGCAACATGGCGAAAAGATACTTGCAAACGCAGTACCTGGAAGATTATTAGGGAAGCCTTCATCCAGGAATTGATTGACAAGGGCTGAGATAATTATGATATATATATATATATATATACAGTGTTCGACAAACCTATACATTTGCTCGCCCCGGGCGAGTGGATTTAACATCGTGGCGAGCTCCTATTGGCCCAAGCAGCATACGTTTGGTACTAGGTGGCGAGTAGATTTTTTTGTGTGGCGAGTAGATTTTTTGGTGATTTGTCAACCACTGTTAATATATATATATATATATGAAAAAAGAAAAGAAACAGGCGCACACCTAGTGCATTAAAGTATAACAATTTAGTTTATAGAACAATAAAAACAGTCAAATGCCCACTCACAAAGGTACACGGTTTAAAAGCAGGTATGAGATAGGCTCTCATAAGCCAGTACTGCCGTCCGATATCAGCAATGGTATCCTTCTCCTGTTTGTTCTCCATGTGGTTCGAACAACCGGAAGTAGCGTCCCTCCGGTCGGGTGCCCCGCACAGGAAGTCCCTCCGGGAACCAGCACCTTAAGTTCCCTGCTTCTGATTAGTGCACCACCGGGGGAAAATGATCCAAACTTCTTCTTAGCCTCACACAGTCTGCAGTGTCTCTCAAACAGCAGTGGTAATGTCTGTGGGAAAGTGACACCTCAGTCTTAGCCACGCCCTACGCGTTTCGTCATCTATGATTAGAGGCGCTACTTCGTTTCTTTTTTGTTTTGTTTTGATTATATATATATATATATATATATATACAGCTAAACCCCGTTATAATGCGGGTCTCGGGGTCCACCCTGAGACCACCGCGTTACTAACGGGGTCGCGAGAAAAAAAAAATGGCCGCCGCGCTTTAGCGCATATTCATCCCGCGGGACAGGAGATGGGAGCGGGCATGTCCCTCCGCTCCCCGCTTCCCCCTGTCACCGCGGGACAGCCCGCGGGGCAGGAGATGGGAGCGGGGATGTCCCTCCTGTCCCCGCTTCCCCCTGTCACCGCGGGAACTGGCAGGCAACATCCACTCCTCACGAGCCGCACGGCGCATGCGCATGCGCACGGCGAACGTGAGGGGTGCCTGCATAAGTGTGCTGCTTTTGGAGACAGGTAAGCAGTCTCCGGAAGACCGCTAACACCCCCCCCGCCGCAGCACAGGGCCCTCGCGTGTGTGTAAGTGTCTGTGAGTGTGTGTAAGTGTCTGAGTGTGTGTGTAAGTAAGTGTAAGAGCCGGAGCGGGAGGTGGGAGGTTTGACAGGGAGGGGGGGCGTGGCTTGAGCGAGGTGACCAGTACTCTCCCCACCTCACCGGACGGCAGAGAGGAGCGCTACTCTCCCCCCCTCCCCGGAACGCAGAGGGATGATCTAATCTCCCCCCCCTCCCGGACTGCAGGAGGGAGATGATCTCTCCCCCCCTCCCCGGACTGCAGGAGGGAGCTGCTACTCTCCCCCCTCCCGGACTGCAGGAGGGAGCTGCTACTTCCCCCCTCCCCGGACTGCAGAGGGAGCTGCACTCTCCCCCCCCCCGGACTGCAGGAGGCAGCTGCTACTCTCCCCCCCCTCCCCGGACTGCAGGGGGAGCTGCTACTCTCCCCCCTCCCCGGACTGAGGAGGGAGCTGCTACTCTCCCCCCACTCCCTCCACTGGCTGCAGAATGGGACCCGCTACTCTCCCCCCCCTCCCTCCACGGACTCGGGCTGGAGCACTCATACATACACACACACACACACACACACACACACACACACACACACACACACACACACACACACACACACACACACACACCACACACAACACACACACACAACACACACCACAACACACACACACACAGGCACTCACGCATCATACACACACACGTGCGCACACACATGCAGGCACTCACGCACTCACACACACACACACAGCAGGCACTCGCCCCACTCACACAACAGTACCGCTACCCCCCCCGCCGCAGTACAGGCTCCGCCGTTAGCCGCCAGCGCAGGGCCCCGCCACCCCCCCAACCCCACAGACAATGACTTTCCCACCCCTTAACTTGTGAAACAAAAGTCACAAGACGTTGTACAGGCAAAAACATCTGTTAAAGTGCAGTTGCTGTTTATTTCTATATAATAATTGTGTGCAGTGTGCAGTGTGTGTGCAGTGTTGTGCAGTGTGTCAGGTGTGCAGTGTGGCAATGAGGAGTGTGTGTGCAGTGTACAGTGTGTGTGGCAGTGTGTCAGGTGTCAGTGTGTCAGTGTGTGCAGTGTGTGCAGTGTGCACGTGGAGCAATGAGCAGTGTGTGTGCAGTGTGAGCACATGAGCAGTGTGTGTGCAGTGTGCAGTGTGTGTGCAGTATGTGCAGTTGTGAGCAATGAGCAGTGTGTGTGCACAGTGTGTCAGTGTGTGCAGTGTGAGAATGAGCAGTGTGTGTCAGTGTGCGGGTGTGTGCAGGTGTGTCAGTGTGTGCAGTTGTGGCAATGAGAGTGTGTGTGCAGTGTGTGTGCAGTGTGCAGTGTGTGTGCAGTGTGGTGCAGTGTGTCAGTGTGTGCAGTGTGAGTGAGCAATGAGCAGTGTGTGTGCAGTGTGGTGGGCAGTGTGGCAGTGTGTGGCAGTGTGGTGTGGGTGTGCAGTGGTCAGTGTGTGCAGTGTGAGCAATGACGAGTGTGTGTGCAGTGTGCAGTGTTGGTGCAGTGTGCAGTGTGCGGAGGTGTTGCAGTGTGTCAGTGCTGTGGAATGAGCAGTGTGTGTGCAGTATGTGTGCAGTGTGGCAGTGTGAGCAATGAGCAGTTTGTGTGCCGTGAGTGTGCGCAGTGTGCAAAAAAAAAATGTAAAAAAAAAAAAAAAAATTAAATTTTTTTTTTTTTTTTTTTTTTAAACGGGAGCCACGGGAAAACGCGTATAAACCGAATCGCGGTTATAAAGAGGCGCGGTATAACGGGGTTTAGCTGTATAGTTATATATATATATATATATATAGATAATATATTATATAATAATATAATATATATCTACATATATATGTCCCAGGGCATACTTAAAAACGAGAGGTAACTGTCAATGTATTACTTCCTGGTAAAACATTTGATAAATAAATAAATATGCTCTTTTATAAATATAATATATATATAATATATATATATTATGCATAAATATATTGATTCAAATATAAGACCTATTCTAGTAGCTTCAGAGTCAAATCGTGGATCTCATCTCGTGGTGAAATGAGAATGTGCGAGTTGCAGCCATGGTGGGAATCTCGGAGCTACCTGAATAGCTTGCTTTCTCAAAAATAGCTTCTAGTAGCTTCATTGTCCATTGACCATTGACTGGCAATGTGTTTATCTATGCCCCTTTCAGGGTATAAATAATGCATTTTTTGGCAAATGTTTTTATTTAAATGTAATGTATTATATTTGGTGTTTTTTTTTTAGTTTGCCCATTTATTGCCATTGTGGCTATCTGTGCTCCTATTGTGGGCATAGGCTACCACCGTGACAATCAATGGATTTATTGGCTGCTGTGCCTTGTTTTGTACTGTAATGTCAATGTAATTTTATTGTGTATTTATTTTATTTTGAAAACAAATGGTCAAACGTGCCATTAGCCATTTTTGGCTACCAGTCCTTTTGCCCATTTGTATGTGTGGTGATGGGGGTAGGGGTGTTGGGGATATGGGTAGTTGCCCCCGGAAGGGTGGTTAGGCCTCCTGGGTGTATAGCAGGGAGGGGGGCGTTATGCCCTTAATTACCATAGCGGTTACTAACCACTAAGGTAATTAAGGGGTTAGTGGCCAGTAGTTGTTTATTTTAATCTTGCTGCCTACGGAGGACAAGGAGGCCGAAGATGAGGATGATGGTGGCCTTCATCCTAGCAAGGTTATGTACAACTTTAATTTACTATATGTTTTATTTTTAATGGCAAATGCGCTATTATCCAGATCTGCATAAAGTAGTATTTGGCCCATGGTGGGTGTTTAGGCCTACCGGGTGGATAGTGGGAGGGGTTAATCCCTTCATTACCTTAGCTGTAGTAACCACAACGGTAATAAAGAGATGAACTCCTTCCGCAACACTCCCGGTAGGCTTAAACACCCATCCTGGGCAACTCTGAACTTCACTCACCCCTCTACCCCCAACAAACCGGGCACTGGTATTTAACCCCTTCATTACCTTAGCGGTTAGCCGCTAAGGTAATGAAGCTGCCTGTAAATGTATTTTTATTACATAGGATGAAAGCAGGGGTTCTCTGGAGCTGAAATGAATGCGTGTCAGCTCCGGAGACTCCCGGCTTCAATCCGATGTAGTAAAAATAAAAAGTTTCTTCAAAGTCACATCGTGGATCTCATGTTGCCACCCTTGAGGTGGCAAAATGAGAATGTGCGAGTTGCAGCCACAATGTAAACCTGAATAGCTCGATTTCTCAAAAAATGCAAGTTTGGGTATTTTTGGTGCTCTCGCTCAGTTTATCTGAGAGGGTGGAGCTAATGATCGGTAAGGACCAGGTCTCAAGTGAGTTTGCCATGTTATCAGAGCTTTCTGAAGAGCTACACATGCAAATTCACTCGAAGTGCCCAAAACTAACAAAGCTACTAGGATAGGCCCCATAGTGTGTCAACTAAATTTCCTATTTTAAATAAACACGTGTCAAAAAACATAATCCTCATAATAAATAAATTAGGTCTTTTTCAGTACAGTTAACATAAATTAAACAGCATAAAACCATGCCCAGGGCACACTGAAAACTATGGGGCCTACGTATAAAGCGTAATTAAAGGCAATCTTGTCACAAAACTGATGCAAAGAATAGTAGAGAATTCATGCGTCTTTGTACAGTAGTGTAAAAAAAAAACATTTTGATGTGTTGAGCGTCAACTTTTTTTTCACAAGGGAAAAAATGGCTCTTGGGAGTGGAGTAAAGTGGACTTTGACCGTTGTCGGTGCATACAGTACTGTATAAGCAAATGATATGTAATAAGTTACAGTGCCACTTTTGTGCTCCACAAATGCATCCAGCAGATATTTCTCCTTTGAGAAAAATGAGACGTAAACAATCATTGTCACAGGGCAAACCTATAACTTAATGATTGTCTTAAATAAACCGGAAGTTTGATTTAAAACGTGGCTTTTCATGTAAGGTTTTAGATTTTGAACATGTTAGGAACAGGTGGAGACAAGATGTTAGTGGCCCTGTGCATCATTAAAATAATATTGGCCACGCAATACACAGAACTGAGCCCTGAGGTCTTTCAGGTGTACTATTTATCTAGTGGAAGAAATCCATTACTATCAGAAAGAAGCAGGATTAACAGCAGAACCACTTCCACACCACAAACAGTAAAACTGAAGCAGATGTCCATGTCTGAAGCTTTGAGGGGTCATGTCTGTCTCCCTTCTGCAAAACTGGGACAATAAACACTGCACTAGTGGAAAATCCCATTGGTTTTAAGGGAAATGTTTTTCTTTGATAAATCTATGCAGTTTTTGTGGCCCTTGTTTTCCAGCCATGAGATAAATAGGCCCCAATATGTTCAACTAATTATTGAGATAAAAAAAATCAGAATCGTGTGATTTTACTTTTATCTTAAATACCAATTTAATGAAAGCCTAGTAAACAGGTGGACAAAATCCCTTTATTAAAACATTACATTGTTTTACAGTGCCAAATGATTTAAGATATACAGAAAAGCTAATGATTATGTATGATCCGACTGCAGTAAATAAAGTAATAGCCAATTCAGACCCCTGTTTCTGCCCTATAAAGAGTTTAAAGGTATGCTAGCTTTGTTTAAAAGCAGAAGAAAGGGAAGAGGGCCAGCAAGGATTGAACATTATCATATAATATAATTGTTTCAATATATTTTCTGCTTTGCCATAAAACTGAGGCTAGGAGTTTTTAAGAAGGCAGCAGCCTGTTCTTCATTTATGTAAACTTGTGCTTAAAATGAAATAAATACATTATATGTAATCCAAGTCCTCCATAAAGTTATATGATTAGGCAAAAGCCTTAATGTTTCCTTTTCCTTCATAGAAACTCAAAACGGTTAAACAATATTTTGGCCCACTGAGTCTGCTAGAGAAACGTGCAGTATATTACAGTAATTCAATACAAGTAACTGCACAATCAAATAACTGGTATGTATACATTTTCCATAAATGTTAATAAATAATTTGCTTTATGTATTCATTTGTCATGTAATTCTTTTACACTTTACATTCTTATTCTACCAATAAGATATCAAATTTTCCATACAACATGACAAAGGTACACAATTATGTTTCCTTACGTTTATTGTACTCCTATATACAGAACACTAAATCCTGAGTATTGGTGATTAAGCTAAAATATAACCTTTATTAAGGAAGTAAATAAAAACAAACGCTTATTGTACATATAAAATACGCAAATTAACTGATACACAATATGGTTAGTCCCTTAGTAAGATGAGTAAACATTAGGGGTGGAGATCCTGATTAGGCCAAAGTAGAGATCAATAGATATCCTATATTATATCTCGATATGTCCTTTAGGTAACCAATCAAAATAATCTAAGTTGGGAACCAATTAGATACATTGATACACCACAAATGGTTCATTCTATCTGTATAATCCCATACCCCAGTAAGGAGCAAAAGTTACTCAGCCACATCGCTGAGTTCATAGCTTGGTACCAGGTAAGTATATAAAAACTGTTGGTTATGTTTAATCAACAGTGGGAGCACATATTAGTTTGTTGCCTAACTTTAAAAACGGATAGGATCAGCATTCCAATGTCCACCACAATGTGTATGTGTCATAAAGCCTATATATAAATGTAATGCTTACTTCTAACTGAGGAATACATTTGATTGGAAAATGTCTCATTTGGCAATAGTGTCTGTTAGTGATAGTTGTATCCTATTTGCGATATAGAAAACACATTAGTATATACTTATAGTGACAGTAAAGGACAGTAGTGCTGATTGAGGCATTATCACGGGAAAACCTCATTTAAGTTAAATTTCCATGTGATACAGTAGTTCCCCGATCAGCACTATCGCAGTTTAGCTAATAACCTACTATGTATCAAGATAAACTGACACCTAAATAAGCATTCGAACACCCTGCTTGTGTTTGTACTGTATGTAGATATTGTGAAGCTGTTTTGGGATTTTGAGTGTGGTTGCATGGAGCCGAAGAAAAAGATAGGTTAGGAGACAAGCGTGATAAAGGGAAATTCTTGTTGGTCCAGCATTTCTTCCCAAACACCAGTGCTAAAAAATCACTTGCCAGGGTCTGAGGAGGTGAGAACACTGCTATCCAATGTTCTGCTTCATCTGTGTGCAAACTAATTAAGAAGATATTTACCTTTGATTATGGAAGGGCAAATCCTGGTGTGAAATCAGAACCTGCCAGAGCCTCACATTACAAAACCAAATGCAAAACCCTGTAACATTTTCCATCATTTGCTATACTGCCCCACACCTCTGGAATGCTCTTCCCCTCAATACCCGACTAGCCCCCTCGCTATCCACCTTTAAGACCCACCTTAAGACACATCTGCTTAAAGAAGCATATGAGTAGCACTGGATAATCATGGACACATGACACAAAGCTTGGCCTCCTGCAGACGCACTTACTAGTATTCCCTCCTACTGTCTCTGTACGTTCTCCCTACCTACCAATTAGATTGTAAGCTCCTCGGAGCAGGGACTCCTTCCTTAATGTTACTTTTACAGTATGTCTGAAGCACTTATTCCCATGATGTGTTATTTATATTTGCTATTTATATGACATGTATTACTACTGTGAAGCGCTATGTACATTTTATGGCGCTATACAAATAAAGACATACATACATACATACATACATACATACATACATACATACTGTAGATCCAAAACCAAAATCAAACAAACAAGTTTGGGGAAAATCAACAAACACATTAAAAAAAAAACATGAACAAAACGAAAACACAATTTTTTATTTTGAACCAACACCAAAGCATAAGTGAAAGAGTCTACTCTCGGATATTGTTGAACTCTATTTTTCTAAATAATTGGAGGCTCACTAAGTAGAGATTTATACACAAAACCACTGTGTCCCTACTCTTTCCCTGTCTCTTCTTGCACAATCATGCAGGTTTGCTTAATCGCTACATGATGGTCTTAACACACTCCCGCTGCTCTTCAGCCACAGGACACACATAATGTATTTCCAGTCTGAGCAGGAAATATTCATAACTTCGTAATTTTTTTATATTTATAAAATGTTCATTTACAGTAATTAGATACACATCCATTTCATGGCACACTGGATTATTTTAGATTTGTATTACGGTTATTGTACACTTAAGTTGCTTCAGACTGGGGTGAAATCAGTTCATAAAAATAATATGATTATTATTAATTAATAATAAAATTATTAATATTTGAAAATATGCAAATGCCTGTTTTTGTATATATTGTAGTGTCTGAAGAAGTGAGCGACGAAGTGATTTCTCCTGTCTATAAGCTACCTTCTCATTTTATGGATTTTAGACATCTTCTAATTCTAATGAATTTAATGAAGTGGTCTACCTGTATGTCTAATGCCTTGTCCAGGCTGAGTGCTTGCTCGTGTGCTCGAATTAAAGTAAATTGTTGTGTCCAAGCTGCGCTCATAAAGCTAATTTTGTTGGATTTTAAATAATCTGATGTTGGATTTAACACAAATCCAGTCCACGGACCGTGTTCATATCAAATCGGATTATTAATCCACCGTAGTACTAGAAAAATACAGACAATGGATTACTCTGCCGCCAGAAATACGAACCGGAGGTATAATGCGACACACTGGCCTCTGCCACCTCTGGTGATAGTAGTTGTGCTAATTGACATCTTGTACTTGTGGTGATGGGGCACTGATAGTGGCGAGTGACAACACCAGGTAGACAGCTATTGTTGCTGTAAGGAATCGGGGGCCACGTCCTTTGCGGCGTGACCTCTCCTTACCCACTACCAGTACTGCAGCGGCTGCTGCCCCTGCCCCCCGTCGCTACCCATGCCGCCGCCCAGTGCATACCTTGAACTCTGCCGTCGCCATCTTGGATTCTGGCACTGGTGTTACAGACCCTCAGCTGGGCTCTACTATTTCCTGGTCTCTCAGCCACTCACGAGCAGCTCCTCGACACGCCTCCGCCATGCCCCTCGTCTGGATTGGTCACTATCGCTTTAAATATCCGGCTGTGACTTCACTTCCTTGCTCTGCATAGCTCCTTGCTTCCTGTGTAGCCTGGATACTGTGTCGTGCTCCTGTTTGTCTTTTCTCCTACAGATTTGAACCGGCTTGTCTGACATACCCCTCTGGCTCCCGACTTCAGCTTACCCATCACGATTCTTACCTCTCAGACCCTTGGACACGGAAACGGATTTAAACACGGAACTCTCTATACTCCTGAACTCGGCAAGTACAACGACTATTCTAAATCTTAACCCAGGCCTGGCCACGCTACAACCACATCCCGGACCCGCTCCCTCTGCTGTCGGTGTGTATATTCAACATCCCACCTCAGTACAGGGGACTGGCCTGGTCTATGGGCTGCACAGCGTGACATTATGCAGAGCCCAACAGAAACAGACCTGACTGAGGTGGGCCAACTTATCAGGGGACTTGCGCAATGCATTGATACTTTGGGAAATCAGATCACGAGCCTGGTAATGCAGCTTTCCCAGCTTTCACTACAGCCTATTCCGGCCCCAGCCGCGCAGGGTGGCGACCGGCCATCAGAACTCCGGATTCCTACGCCTAAAGCATATGCGGGTGACCCTCTAGCCTGTCGTGGGTTTTTGAATCAATGTGAAATACAGTTTGAGATTTCTCCCAGCCTGTTCCCCACCGGACGCACCAAGGTAGCCTATGTTTACTCTCTTTTAACAGGGGACGCCTTGGCATGGGCCTCTCCCATCTGGGAGTTGCGTGCGGAAACCACCCAGGATTACCAGCTCTTTCGCCAAGAATTCCAGCAGGTATTTGATATTCCCGCCCGCAGAGATACTGCTGCTGCTTCTCTTGTTCAATTGTCTCAAGGTCGTAGGTCCGTAGCCAAATATGCATTGGAATTCCGGACTGTCGCGGCGGAGACGCATTGGAACCATGAAGCCCTTATTGCTGTGTTTTGGCAAGGTTTGTCCGACTCTATAAAGGATGAACTTGCAGTTCAGCCCAGGCCCCAGGGATTGGAGGAATTGATCGCAATATGCATACGAGTGGATCAGCGCCTTCAACAGCGCCGTCATGAACGCCAGCGTCCCAGAATTTTCTCTTCTGACCCTATTCTTCCCAGATCCTTCCCAGCTATTCATCCTGTTCTAGACACTGTGGAACCCATGCAGATTGCCAGTCAAGAGTTCCGTAATACCGACAGGACTGCCGATAGAACTCATGACCGGACTGCCGAAAGGGCTCGTCGCCGGAATGAGGGCCTTTGCTACTACTGTGGATCTCCTGAACATACGGTACGTTTTTGTCCTTTAAGGCCCAAAGAACAAACACGACCAATGGGGCAAGAGGGACTCATTTTGGGGTCAATATCTTCTCACCCTATCTCTGAAGAGGAACTCCCTAAGAGAATTATGCTTCCAGTCTCGCTTAAAGGTCCGAATTTTCGCGTAACCACAGCCGCTTTTCTTGATTCAGGATCCGGTGGTAACTTTGTGGATCAAGATTTTGCTACTCTTAACAAGATTCCACTCATCGCTAAGAAATCGCCGATTGGCCTCGAGGCTATTGATGGTCGTCCTTTGCAACCTGCCTTCATCACGTTAGAGACTCTTCCTCTCACCCTTTCTGCCGGTACTCATACCGAAATCATATCCTTTGACGTGATGCACTCTCCTGCCGTTCCAGTTATCCTAGGATTACCCTGGCTACAGCAGCACAACCCACGCATTGATTGGAGGGATGGCAAGACAATTCAGTGGGAGCCAGAGTCAGATGCCTCACCATTGCCGGTCATTTCTCCTACCACAGTCCTCGCGGGAGTGGAAACGCCCCCGGCGAATGTTTCCGCTCTTCCTGAAGCATATGCGGATTTCATCGACGTGTTTAGCAAGACGCAATCGGAGGTTCTACCTCCTCACAGACCTTATGATTGCCCCATTAATCTGGTTCCAGGCGCTGTTCTTCCGAAATGTAAGTCCTACCCCTTGTCTCTCCCTGAAACTGAAGCCATGGCAGCATACATCAAAGAAAACCTTGAAAAAGGATTCATTCGTAATTCTTCGTCCCCCGCTGGTGCCGGTTTCTTTTTTGTCAAAAAGAAAGATGGATCCCTGAGACCATGCATTGATTACCGAGGGCTCAATCTCATCACAGTCAAGAATCGATACCCCCTTCCGCTGATCTCCGAACTTTTTGATAGGCTTCAAGGGGCAAAAAATTTTTCCAAGCTAGACCTCCGAGGAGCTTACAATCTTGTTCGCATCCGAGAAGGCGATGAATGGAAGACTGCCTTCAATACCAGAAGCGGCCACTACGAATATCTTGTAATGCCCTTCGGTTTATGTAATGCTCCTGCTGTTTTTCAGGATTTCATGAATAATGTATTCCGTGATGTTCTCAACTCTTTCGTAATTGTCTATCTGGACGATATCCTAATTTTTTCTAAAAATCTTCAAGATCATGTCCAGCATACCAGGCTCGTTCTCGCTCGCCTTCGTGTCAATAATCTCTACGCTAAGCTCGAGAAATGTCTTTTTCATCAAACCTCTACTGCCTTCTTAGGCTATATAATTTCTGATAAAGGATTTTCAATGGACCCTGAAAAACTTAAGGCTGTTTTGGATTGGCCTCAGCCCAACTCTCTCAAAGCCATCCAGCGTTTTTTGGGCTTCTCCAATTACTATAGGAAATTCATCCGAAATTTTTCCACCACTGTGGCTCCTATTACGGCCCTTACCAAGAAGGGAGCTGACCCGTCTGTATGGCCTCCGCAGGCCGTCTCGTCCTTCGAAACCCTGAAACAAGCTTTCGTCTCGGCACCCATCCTGCGACATCCCGATGTTAGTCTTCCTTTTACTTTAGAAGTTGATGCATCTGATTGTGGTGCAGGCGCCATCCTGTCCCAGAGATTCTTCCCTCAAGATAAGCTTCATCCATGCGGTTTTTTTTCAAAGAAGTTTTCGCCCGCTGAAAAGAACTATGATGTTGGCAATAGAGAGCTCTTGGCTATCAAGATGGCCTTACAGGAATGGAGACATCTCCTGGAAGGTTCCCGCGAACCTATCTCTATATTGACCGACCATAAAAATCTTCTGTATATCGAAAATGCACGTCGTCTGGGGTCTCGTCAAGCTCGCTGGGCATTATTCTTCTCAAGATTTAATTATACTCTGTCTTATATTCCTGGTTCTAAGAACACAAAAGCTGATGCCTTGTCCCGACAATTTTCTCCGGAGGAAAGATCCGAAGAGACCCCTGAAACTATTGTACCCTCTAAGTTTATAATTTCCGCCAACTCATTTGACATTCTCGAAAAGATCGTTGAAGCTCAAACACAAATTCCGAGTGGTCTAGAGGTACCGGAAGGAACTCTTTATGCCGCACCCAGGTTTCATCAAAAGATATTAGAATGGGGTCACTCTGTCCGTTCAGCCGGCCATCCCGGCTTCAAAAGAACTTTGGATCTTATCAAACGTACTTTTTGGTGGCCTAATATGGCAAAGATGGTTCATGAATTTACTAGTGCTTGTCCAGTATGCGCACAAAACAAGACTCTTCATCAAAGACCCTCAGGCTTGCTCATGCCCTTGCCAGTACCTGAACGTCCATGGTCACATATTTCAATGGATTTCATTGTGGATCTACCCCCTTCCAGAGGGATGAATACCATTTTGGTCATCGTTGACCGTTTTTCAAAACAGGCCCACTTTGTTCCACTCAAAGGACTTCCCTCCTCGCCCACCCTAGCTGATATCTTCACCAAGGAGGTGTTTCGCATCCATGGGATACCTACTTCCATAGTCTCGGACCGAGGCACGCAATTTATATCAAAATTTTGGCGGGCTTTCTCCAAGAGGCTTGGCATGGCGCTATCCTTCTCGTCAGGCTATCACCCCCAGACTAATGGGCAAACAGAAAGACTAAATCAAACACTGGAACAATACCTGCGGTGTTTTATTTCCGATTCCCAGGATAATTGGGTTGACCTGCTACCTTGGGCAGAATTTGCAACCAATTCACTTCGTAATGAATCCACGCATGAAACCCCGTTCTTCGTGAATTATGGTTTCCACCCAAGTCGACTGCCAATCTCAAACATTCCGATAGGAGTGCCGGCGGCTGATGAACGGGTAACTACTCTTCAGAAGTCATGGATCAAGATTCAGTCCGCGCTTCTTAGCGCCGCTCAGAAATTCAAGTCTCAGGCAGACCACCGTCGTCAACAGGCCCCTAATTACAAGCCAGGGGACCGAGTTTGGCTTTCGTCTAAGAATATCAAGTTGAAGTCTCCGACCCCGAAATTAGCACCTCGATTCTTAGGGCCTTTTCTGATCCAGGAACAAATTAATCCTGTGGCATTTCGTCTGCAACTTCCGTCTTCCATGAGGATTCCAAATGTATTCCACGTTTCCCTGCTCAAGCCATTCGTCCAGAGCAAACGGTTCCCTGCTAAGACCCATAAACCCAAACCAGTCACGATCCAAGGACAACCTGAATTTGAAATCCAGACAATCATGGATTCTCGTGTATCCAGAGGAAAGATACAATTCCTTGTTCACTGGAAGGGTTATGGCCCAGAGGAACGCTCTTGGGTACCCAAGGAAGACATCCATGCTCCAGTTCTCTTGGACCGCTTCCACAAGAAATTTCCGCAG